>BPLS01028021.1:0-14287 GCA_019656275.1 Rhododendron kiyosumense
CTTGGATTTCCCCATAACATGTTTTGAATCCGGCAAAGGGCTGAGTTATTGTAGGTAGGTATCAGGTATGTATGTTGATGTGGATCCGAACATTTCAAATATCATTTGTGGGGAGTTTGTAAATTTGTTGGACACACTTTGATAATGAAAACCGTTCATAGGTTATACCACTTGAAGATTACACATCATGCTAATCTTATGATTATAAGGTACATTTTGTTATAATAAAAAAACTTCATGTCACACCCAATCAAATCCACTGTTTCAGATATGTTCTGTGTAATGGATGGATATAATTGATTTCCTTCAATGAGTGGAACTCAAATTTGTTACGGATTATATTCCGAAGCACAAAAAAAAAAAAACAGAGGAACTCAAAGGATTTTTGTTGGTGGCTAGTCTTGTGTATTGCTGTAAACGAACCGAGGAGCTCATGAGCTCGGTTGGGTTCGTTAACGCCCGGCTTGACTCATTTAGTAAACGAGCCAAGCTTGAGTTTTCGGCTCATTAAGGGAGGCTCTGCTTGATTAAAGAGGTTCGTTTAGTAAATGATTAAACTAGACTCGTTATGGTTCGAGCCGAGCTTGAGCTTGACAAAGCTCGGTTTGGCTCGGCTTGTTTTCCTCACCAAATTTGGTCCCAGCAATCTAGCTTCTCCAACGTCTGTCCAGCAGACAGGTGAACGTCAGGGCCTTCTGTATAAAGCTTCAAAAGGAGGCCATCTCAATGCTCGACTTATAGCTGTTATTGTAAGCAAATTTGCAGAACTCTCTCGTTACACTCAAAACATCATTTCGACTGATGACGACAGAGCAAGGAGGTTCGAGTGGGGACTCGGTTCATTCCGAAAAGTCGTAGTTGGACACTCTTTTCTCACTTACTCTTGCGGTGACTTTATTGTGAAAATATAGCAAGTTGAACGATCAATGATTACGATCATTTTTTGAGAGTTGAATATCTAGTCTATGTTGAACGGTAATACTAGCTCCTTATAATTCGCTAAAGGATGTCCATGTATCAAAACTATTTTTATTAGTGCAATACCATGTGTAGGGTATAAGGTTATTATACATAAACATTTTGGTAATAACAGAAAATGTTTTGACATTATTTACAGGAAGTCATGCTTGGTAGACTAGAAGGGTGAGGTCAGCCACTCGATCTAATCATCTCTATGGCATCATTTAGGGGATGCACCTCGTATGCACCTCATCTCTTGTGAAATGGGAGTATAAGGACCATTCATTTTGAATGGGACCAAATATAAGTGTCGCTTCTTGCCGACACTTTTAACCTCATCTTGTGAGATGGGACCATTCATTTTAGAATGGGAGCAATTATAGTGTTGCTTCTTGACGACACTTTTAGTGACTATAATTGGGTGCAGTGGCCCTTCCCATAACAATGGCACAATTGGTCCCATTCCAGAATAAATGGTCCCAGGGAATGATTTTGTCACTCTTTTTTTTTATTAACGGCACTCTTCTGCAAATTTATTTTTGTATAAGGGAATGATGTTAAAAAAAATAGAGTGACAAAATCAATAACCAATAAAAAAAATAGAGTGACAAAATCATAACAATGGCACAATTGGGTTCGTTAAGGTACTAGTCGGGCAAGAGTTCGGCTCGTTAAACTCAAACGAACTGAGCCGAATCTAAGCTTGAATTGAGCTCGTCAAGACTCGGGTTTGGTTCGGCTCGGCTCATTAAACTCAAGAGAACCCAAATTCTCTCATTGATCGTATAGAATTTGGAAGAAAAATAAGCATTGAATTATATATACAACCTTAAAATTTTTTAATTTTACAAACAGACCCCTATTAAATTATTAATTTAATTTAATTATAGGTTCGCGAGCCTAATCGAGCCAAATTCCGTTAGGCTCAGGTTCTGCTCATTTACGGAATGAGCCTAGAATTGAGGTTCAAGTTCAGATCATTTAGCAAATGAATCGAACTCGAATGAGCTCTTGCTGAATCGAGTCTCGAACAATTCACGAACGACTCAGTTCATTTATAACCCTACTCCCCATTCATGATATTATCACTAATTAAATCCCCATCCTAAGATTGTATAAATGTCTCATTATGTTCCCCTGCATGTGTATATAGTTGTACTCATCACTCTTTTTCTTTTGAATATTTGCCTCCTTTCACAATACATGGAGTGAATAAATAATCGGGAAAATTTCATATTACATCTGATCTTTCACATAAATCACACATAGACATTTGACCTTAACGAAATATCACATAAACACTTGACGTATTAAAGAACTCATCAATTAAACCCCTATCGTCAATCTCCGTCCAAAAACAAACGGAAAACATGTTTCTCTCTCCAATTTTGTTACCTACACTGATTTTTTTTTACAGATTCTGCACATTTTTTTGTGGGGCCCATTTTTTGGTCCCACACATATTATCTGATCCATTAATTATGTCAAAAATATTTTTTTGAGAACCCTTGCAAAAATTTAGTTCCGTCAGATATCCAATCATACAACTTTTTATTTAGAATTTCGGATTAAAATTCTGCATGAAAAGTTGTAAGATTTGATCTAATGCTTACATTTATCCCATTGAGCTGATTTTTTATAGGGTCATGCAAAAAAAAAAAAGTTTAATGAGTGGATTGGTTCACTTTTGACTAGGTTCCCACAAAAAAAAATTTGTAATACAAATATTTTCTTTTGCGTTATTATTTTCCTTTATTCTTTTCCGCATAGTGCTGAGTTGTTTTTTTTAATTTATTTTTTGCCAGAGCAACTTACACTACCTAGTGTACCCATACAAATTAGTATTACAAAGATTTTTTGTGGGGCCCACTTTTGGGTCCCTAAAAATGATTTGACCATTTCATTAGTTTCAAAATTTTAATCCAAAATTATGAATGAAAAGCTATACGATTGGATCATACAAATACATTTATTTTATGGAGCTGTTTTTTGCAAGATCGCTTGAAAAAATATTTTAGAATTAGTGAACAGATTAGATAATTGGTGTGGCATCCAAAAATAGACCCCACAAAAAATTTATGAAAAATATGTGAAAAGAAAGTCAATGTGGGTAGCAAAATTGGAGAGAGAAACATGTTTTCCGTTAGTTTTTGGACAGAGATTAACGGCAGGGGTTTAATTGATGATTTTTTAATACGTTAGGTGCTTATGTGATGTTTTGTTAAGACCAAATATCCATATGTGATTTGCATGAAAGGTCAAGTACTAATATGAAATTTTCCATCAAATAATCATTGTCCGGAAGTTCGAATCCGTAAATAGAGATGAAAGACAAGCACATTATTGCTCCTACTAGCTATACTTTTTTATGCTAGCTGGAACACAAACTAGATAGGGCCATGGCAGTAGGTCCGTGGACAAGAACTGAAACCAAAAGAAGGAGTACTTTTCGACTTTGTCAAATAAAAAGACAAAAAGCAAGACAACAACCAATAGAGCATTAACAAATTAATGCTAATTAATGCATCTTTTGTTAATGGATGGACTGTAAAATGGATGGATAAAGTAGTAATTGATTTTCTTCACTGGATCGGTGAACATCAACAAGTACGTCTTTGTTTAACCGCAACTCTTTTTATAATTCACTAAAGGATGCTATTTTTATTAATTTCCAAATTTGTAATGCATTAAAGACTTATATCACATACAGGGTATAGAGCTCTTATATACTGAAATTCTGATATTAGCTCAAATAATTTTGAGCTTACCGATTTCCTTTGCCACATCCCTCTCTAGCACTATTTGAAATATTGAATCCTGGATTTCTACTTTTCGTACAGAAACCCAATGAGAATGAGATAATAGAGAGAACAAATGTCCATTTCCACTATGCTTTTACTATTTGGAAGTAGAAAAATCAAAGTAAAATGCAAAGGAAATAATGTCAGAACTGTTTTTGTTAATACTAAAGTCTTTAACGAACTAATGCTATCTTTAACACTAACAAAAATAATCATGGGCATCCTCTAGAATCATACAGAGTCTGCGTTGACTAAATATTCAACTCTCACAAAACGTTTGTAATCATTGATCTTCTTTCTTTCTTTCTTTTTTTGTGTGCTGGAAATGGATCCCATTGATCTTTGGGGGTGGGGTCGAACTTGCAAGTGCTCCCAATCTCGTCGCCGAAAGCCAAGCCATGCCGACAAAAATTCTTGAGCTCCACTCATTAATAAAGCAGATCAATCATATCCCTCCGTTTCGTATAGCATAAAGTGGATTTGATGGTCATATGAATCCAATTAAAATGATTTCTAGGATGATTGGTTATCTTGACGATGTCTGCTCTGTGAACGGTTTAATTAATTATCAAAGTGCATCCCACTAAGGCCCGCAAATGAAGAAACTGGACGGTCGAGTATTAACAAAAACAGTTCTAACATTATTTATTTCGCTAGAGTTGTAACCTGCCTTATAATAAGTCATGTGTGGTAGACTTATTTAAAAGGGTGAACCAAGTACCGATACGATATACGGACAAAAAAAAAAACACAATTTGTATATTTAGTTTTTACAACTTTGCTTAAAGCAACTTTGCCTAATGTTGTTTTGGTAAATGCTAATCAATACCCCTGGGCACAAGATGTACCATATACAGAAACATTTCTTAACATTTAATGTCATCTTCTAAAAAAGTCTGTCCCCTTTTCCCGTTTTCCATTTGTGAAGCTTTCCAAAAAATCACGTCCAACCCATTCCTAACAAGGTGTAATATATATGTAATAAGATTTCTTAGTGCAGATTTGGAGGAAAATAAATTTTGATATCCTTGTTTAGTAAAGCAGTGGATGGAAGACGTGACTTATATTTTCTATAAACCGGCCAATACAAATGGGTTCGTATACGACTTGAAATTTCAGAGTACATTTTTTTTCTACTTTATTTCTTAAATTTGTACAGGAAAAAAGTAGAAGATGAAGGAGCGATTCCTTGTATTCCCAAATATAGGTTTTTGTTTTTAGGTAACAGGGTGGGGGGTTTGGTATGGGAATTATGTGAGGTCTCCTCTTATTCATGACCTTGTTGATTTTTTTTTAATTTTTTTACAAACTTTCATTACTAGTAATGAAATCTTATTGTTGAAGAATATTTACCTTAACTTGTGCTCTGAGGGCACTTGTTAACCGGACCGTTTGTAAGACTAATCCAACAACTGTAGGGAGAGGATCATCAAATTCTATTATAAATATGAAATGGAGATGTAACATCCGTTGTTTATTATGATGCAAGTTTTCTTTGAACTTTTAAGTAAACATTATAATAAAATTTGATGATCCTCCCCTACAGTTGCTGAATTAGTCTTACAAATATGGATCCATAAACATTTTTTAAGAAATGGAGTATATTCTTGCAATAAAATGTTAAAACTATTAGTGACAGGTTGGATGGATTTTGAAGTAAAGTTGTAAAGAAATTATTAACAACCACACTCAACGAATGGACATCACTTACCATTGAGCTTTAGAAAACCATTTTCATACCCAAATTCTAGAACATACGTCTTGTCAAATTTTCAGGTGTCTTTCAAAGAGCATGGCCAGTACTAGTAGTGAAGCCCCTCCCTCATCACCTCCTGAAACTCCAACCATCAACAGTTCTACCAAAACCAAATCCATCTTCTCCATACGATCGTATTTTGTAGCAAACTTAAAGGCCAAATTTTGTGTCTCCAAACTCAAACCGGTTGACAACAGCCACCACAATGCAGCAGCTTCCAGCAGTGCAACCACCAAACCAAATGACCACCACAATGCAGCAGCTTCCAGCAGTGCAACCACCAAACCAAATGACCACCAGGGGGAAGATCTTGCCCCTTCTTCTGAATTAATGATACCTAATGATCTCCTCCTCGTTGACTCAGCCTTGAAGAATTACACGGACCATATGAACGATCAAATCAACCTCGCCCGTGACAAGTTCAAGGAGCTACAACAAAACTCACGGAGCAGTGAAAGAGACTTTGAAGAACTCCGAAAGGCCATCGCGAAGCTCAAGTTGCAGATCCCTACGCAGGTGAATATCCTTTCAACCATCAGCAAAGACGATCACCACGGTGGTGCAGCTCTTTCCCCCTCTTCTAAACTGATGCATAATGATCTCCTCCTCGTGGATTCGGCCTTTGCAGAGACAAAGGAGTACATGGACCGTATGAGTGAGAAAATCAACCAGGCGCATGAGAAATTCAAGGAGCTACAAATGTTACCGAGTAGTCCTGAGAGAGAATTTGACGTTACGCATAAAAAAAAGAAGAGAGAATTTGATGAACTACGAAAGGCCATCAAAAAGCTAAAAGTCCAGATCCCTTCGCATGTGAAATTCGGTTCTGCTGATTCCAACCGACATCGTAACTGGTGGCCAAATATAAACGAGGCTGAGGATGGAATGACGCACTTCTTCTACAAGGAGCCATGGGTTCCGTTCACTAGCGGTTATCATCTCCAACGCCTATTGGAAGCTTTTCATGACCTCTCTGACCCATTACGTTGGTGTTTGTTATGCTTCTTCAGATTCCCACCAGAGGCAACTATAAAGAGAACAACGATGATTTACGTTTGGATAGGGCAGGGATTTACTTCCTGGCATCTACCCCGCATTGAAGAGGATGAACTATGAAGGCATTAGGATCTTTGATGAGCTTATAGAAAAGGGCTTCATTGAGCCTGTCTATCAAAATTGCTCATTGGTGCCAGACAGTTGTAGGATGAGCCTTTCTGTTCGTTCTTCTTTACACAATACAGCTGAAGGTAGTGGATTTACATCAAATGACACTCTTGATCTTGATTTTGGTTTTGTTTGTTGTAATCCATGCGATTATGGGAAGTCATGCCTAATCAATGTTGGTGAGGCCATTATTAATTGCGGGCCCGAAGTATTTGAGAATATGAAGTTTATTCGAAGTCTTTATCTTGGAAGGTGGCAAAGCTCAGCTATGCACCACATTGAACTAGCAAATCCCAAAATTCTTCATGGAGTGAAGAATCTATTTTTGTTAGAATTTCTTAGCCTTCGAGGAATTTCTATGATTACAGAACTTCCAACAGTCATTTTAGAGCTCAAGCTTTTGAAGATCTTAGATTTACGAGCTTGTCATAATCTTGAGGTGATTCCCGACAACATCGGTTTGCTCAAGAGATTGACACACTTGGACATGTCTGAGTGTTACTTTTTAGAACACATGCCCAAGAGTCTTGCTCTACTATCAAGACTCGAAGTCCTTAAGGGATTCTTGATTGGAGATTTCAACAACAACAAACAATCATGTACTCTTCACGATTTGTCAAGACTACGGGAGTTGAGAAAACTTAACATTTACGTAAGAGTGAAAGACTTTCACAGACTTTGGGACTTTGATGATTTAAAAAAATTTCAAGGCTTGCAAAAGTTGACCATATCATGGGGAGGATGCTCTTTACAAGGTGAAAGTAGTAGACAAATTCAAGAAGAAGCAAGCATGGAACTACTCAAACGGGGCCCAATGGCACTTCCTCCTGGATTGCAGAAACTAGACCTTCAGTGTTTCCCTATAGAGCGTCTAACCGATTGGTTAAGGCCTGCTGAAATAAAGGGACTAAATAAACTCTACATTAGAGGCGGGCAACTAAGTGATCTAGGACAATCACAGAAACACCAAGGGGAGCATTGGAAAGTGAAGATATTGCATTTGAAGTACTTGAGCAAATTAGCAATAGATTGGAGGGACTTGAGGAGATCATTTCCTGAATTAGTTTACTTGCACCAAGTAGAATGCCTCAAGTTTACTAACTTCCCGTGTGATGCGAGTGGTGTGTGGATGGAGAAGAATGCCATATATATTCAGGAGCAGCTACAGAAATACCAGAAATACTCCATAAAACGATTCTCCATTGATCGATCGCATCTGTTTCGGTTACAATTTCTTAGCCTTCGAGGAATTTCTACGATTACAGAGCTTCCAAGAGTCATTTCAGAGCTCAATCTTTTGACGATTTTAGATCTACGAGCTTGTCATAACCTTAAGGTGATTCCCAACAATATTGGTTTGCTCAACAGATTGACATGCTTGGACATGTCTGAGTGTTACCTTTTAGAACACATGCCCAAGAGTCTTGCTCAACTATCAAGTCTCGAAGTCCTTAAGGGATTCTTGATTGGAGATTTCAACTACAACAAACAATATGCATGTACTCTTCACGATTTGTCAAGACTACGGGAGTTGAAAAAACTTAACATCTACGTAAGAGTGAAAGACTTTCACAGACTCTGGGACTTCGACGATTTAAAAGAATTTCATGGCCTGCAAAAGTTGACAATATCATGGGGAGGATGCTCTTTACAAGGTGAAAGCGACAGACAAATTCAAGAAGAAGCAAGCATGGAACTACTCAGACGGGGCCCTCAAACACTGCCTCCTGGATTGCAGAAACTAAACCTTCAGTGTTTCCCTACAGAGCGTCTAACCGATTGGTTGAGGCCTGCTGAAATAAAGGGACTAGATAAACTCTACATTAGAGGAGGGCAACTACGTGATCTAGGACAATCACGGGAACACCAAGGGGAGTACTGGGAAGTGAATACATTGAGTTTGAAGTACTTGAGCGAATTAGCAATAGATTGGAGAGAATTTAGGAGATTATTTCCCGAACTAGTTTACTTGCACCAAGTAGAATGCCCCAAGCTTACTAACTTCCCGTGTGATGAGAGTGGTGTGTGGTATCTATTCAGGAGCGCGCAGCTCCAGAAATATCTTTGGCTAACAGATAAGATGAGGGAGAGTTAGAATCTTGGCTGTAAATTACTCCAAGTGGAGCCTCCCCTGCAAGGTAGTTCTCCCATGGCTTCTTTATCTTGTATTATTTCATATTCTTCCTCTCCCATGGCTGTAAGTGTATGTACAGTCGAATCATATTTGTTTTGAGTTTTGATTGTCCATTTCTTTCAAGACTAGTATAATGACTTCAGATGATTGTCTAATTTAGCTGATTTGTATGAGAGTTTTTCCGTCGATATACATAAAGTTATATAGCAGCTCAGATCAACCAAATAGAACAAAAGTGAATCGCATTTTAAGTCTCATGAGAGGATTAAAGGGACATTTTGAATCGATTAAAAGTTATTTCCGGATGAGGTGGAAACCATGGGATTTTCACTTCCCATTGTGGACACTACCATGCGTTAGTTTCGGTAATTTGAATCGTTCCTCTCTTAGGGCCTGCAGAATTGTGTATTCACGCAAAAAATAAAAATAAAAATAACAGTTTGATCGAACATCAATAGACGATAGGTATCAGAACTCATCATGATTTCTTGCCTTGATAGGTCTTTTAAATGCTTTTTCCACTTAGTGAGTCTTTCCCCTGACAATAAAACAAAAAAAGTCTTTCCCCTTGAAATTAAGATATCTTAAGTCTGATCTAGCATAAATCAAATTTGGGAGCACAAAACCAGCTCTTGACTGCTATAGTTCGAGCATAGCAAGGTTGATGGTGCTGGACATAAGCTCTTGTTAAACTGAACCCTTTTCACTTTGAATTATACATTTTTGAAAATATTATTTTGGTTTGCTATCGCATGGGTTTGGTTTCATTCTATGAGGACCAATGTGAAGAACAATTGTAGTTATGACTAGTAATCTAGTAGACTACCTCCGCTCCTGTATGTTTGGTCATTTTTCACTATTCTAGACATCTTAAAAATTGTTTATACTCTATATATTATTCTTTTATAGATGGTTTAGAAAATTTTGTCTACAGGAGTTAATTGTGTTTTTTTTTATTGGTGATAAATCTTGGCTTTCTTCCGCAAAAATGCCATTTGTTCATCCAATCGACTGACACAAACTGCTGAAAAAAAGGACCAAGAATATGAGATGGAGGTAGTAAATTTTACATCTTATATGCATTACTCAATGTAAGTACAGTATCGACATAAGCATTCACATGCGAAATGTTTTCTCCATTGCCACATGTAATGGAAAGTTCATTAATACGATTTCACTATGATGGGACTGATATTATCTTGGCAGGGCAGCTTGAAACTGTGGAGGTTCTTGATACTCCTCGTTCTGGCATCAAGGGTTTAGTCTCATCATTTGTAAAACTATTGCAGGTAAAATGCCAATTGTGTTATAGTATGCAGCATGTTTATTAATGTAGAATAGTTAGGCTGATAGGTTTACGGTGTAGATAAAGAGCTCAGCGTACTATCAGAAATAAGACATTAAATTTGTTCTGAGGTTTAAGATTTGAATCTTGCTGAAATTGCATGCGTTCTGCTTGGTATTTACTTTTCCTTTGGCTTTCAAAGTAAAAGCCCCTGTGAAAGTTCATTCTTTATTGTTTCCATGTGCACATAGAATCTGCAATTTCATCATAATAGCTTTTGTGTTTCAGGAAGAAAATGCATCTCGAGAGTGCACTATTGTAAGAACGGCCGGAGAGCTTACTCCATTTGATTTTAATAGGATGCCAGCCAGTGAAGTCGAATGAATCGCTTCCCCCAGAGTCCTTCTGTCCCATCTGCAATAGCCCACTCAGCAAATCCGACTTGTTAAGTTTGAATGATGTTGAGAATGGACAATTAAGTGCTGAAACATTTGGGGCTAAATGTTGTTTGAGTTGCCTGTTTCAGATCCTTCCCAAGGAAAGCTCTTCCCTGGAGCACTTCTATTCATTTTTACTACAGCCAATTATTGCCCAAGCAAAGAATGACAATCATTGCAATCGGAGATGGCTTAGGTAAGACAGTACGTACAGTTACATGTACTTCATGCCTGTAATTTGTGGATGAGGGATGATTTCAGTTAACATTATTCCAACCCCTCTGTCAGCTTTTTTTTCATTGGTAAATGACTTGTTTCTCACACGAGACCTTAATTTATCTAGCGTAAGTTGCCTTACTTGAGGCCGATGTTCCATGGGATTGGGTATTGGGTGCGGCCGTGCAGGTACTTGTTTAAGTGTCTGCCTCATCTAATTTCTGTTATGGACTCCAAGTTAAGGATCCCGAGATACACCAAAATATTCAAATTTCTTAGTATTTTTTTTTTATTGTCGGATAAATAGTGTTTTGAAAGTGCCTTAGGATGTTTCTTTCACGATATAGGAGTTCCATGCACAGGTCAAGATAACTTTGCATTACAAAAAATGCTTGCTAGGTGTATGTCAAACTAAAAATGTGTTGGACATGTGTTACGACTTACAACCCTTTTCCCAGTGTAGAGTGTCCGACATAGGTATTTTGTATTTTGTGCATTAAACATCGCTCAAGGCTATGTGAAATTTTGTAATTTTTTTGTAGACTACTTTCAATGATTGCGGTTATCGGGAGACCGCGTGTATTTGTGGCTCCTTCACTTCTAAAAATGGATAAATGGTCCAAGAAGTTTCTTGCATCGTATAAATTGTTGTGTGTTATCTTCTTAGGATCTTATAAATTTTTGTGTGTTCTCTTCTTAGGGAGCAAATATAAGATTGCTTGCTTTCAGACAGTGAAGATGGAACCTGAACCTTCTATTTCCTCATTTTCAACTTCTTCTGTGGATATATCTTCACTTTAGATGATTGCGTTTTTTAAGCAATGGTTCAACATTGCTTGATCGATTCTTCATAAGGCTATGATGCTCTTGAGTGGTTTGGGAGTACCGAAATATTATGCTCCCAAGTCGTTTTTTTCCTTATTCTATGGTAAATATTGTCAATAACGTTGTAAGTACTGTCAACAAGTATAGTAAGTATTTCTTAAAAAAGTGTAGTCATTAAACATAGTATGTGTTGTCTTAATGAATGATATATAAAATCTGTTTCTGTGGTAAATAATACTACGCTTTTTTGGCAAAAATTCTTAAAACCATCTCATTTTTAGCAAACTCTCCCTGCTTTTTTAGATGGTTTTGATCTAAAGGCTATAATTTATCTACTTTTTCTATCTAAGGGTCCAAATTTAATTGGAACATTATACTCCCATATCATTTGGAAGCATTGTAGAAGTTTTGTGCTTCATAAGGGGAAAAGGTTATAATAGCAAGCAGCCAAATAACAAGCGAAACGTGTAGGCTTTATATATCGTTTCAGCGTCAAGAAATCATGAACGTTTGATATTTAATCCCAGCTTTCGCTCCTCTCTTTTGCTGGTATCAAGCTTTGTTTTTTTTTTTGACTCGCTGGTATCAAGCTTTGAGGTGATGCAAATTGCTATCTATGACATACTCAATGGTACGGTACTCCCTCCGTTCATTATTTAGAGTCCAGTATTTCATTTTGGGTTATCCCTTAATAAGTGTTCATTTTATAAAGTTAGTGAGTAAAAATTGGTGTATTGCGTATTTTGTCCCTAAAAGTAGATTCTGTTTTGAAAAGTTAGTGAGTAAAAGTATAATGATGATGGGTAAGTAGGGAAAGTGAAGAAAAAAATTGATGTGAAATATATAATAATGATGTCTTTTTAATAAGTTGGAATTACGAAGCAGGACATTTAAAAAGAGACGGAGGGAGCATTGTTTACATCGACAAATGATTTAAATATCCATCTCTTCAAAACAAAATTGAGTACTTTTTTGTGGTTTGTTTTGTGTTTTGCTTGGCGAAAGCATTGTTAGTTGTAGTGAGGTTTGAGGTCCAGTTCAATGTATGTTGCTTACCATTGGGTTATCACTCAACTTGCGTTTTTTGATACTCCCTCCGTCCCTTTTTAAGGGTCCTACTTCATAATTCCAACTTATTAAGAAAAATATAATCATTACACCTTTAACATCAACTTTTACATTCACTTTCCCTATTTACCCTCTATGGAGATATCATCATTACACTTTTATTCAATAACTTTTCAAAATAGAATCCACTTTTAGAGGCAAAATAGAAAATTCACCCACTTTACTAATTAATTTTACAAAATGAACACTTATTAAAGGATAACCCAAAATAGAATACTGGACTCTAAAAAATGGACAGATGGAGTAGTTTGTTGCAAAAATGAAATCTAGAAGGCTAATGATTTTGTCACTCTCCTATTTATTTTTTTTTTCCGACAAATAAGGTAATTAATCCCTGATATTTTATAAAAGAAAAACACAATACAATTAAAGATGACACTATCAGTTCGAAAATATAGAAAGCAAGCCAAATGCAAGGTTGTTTTAGTAAATTCACCCTAATAAAAACAAAAAAGACAGTAACATTAACAAATAAAGGAGTGACAAAATCAGTTGTCATGTAGAATTACTCCCTTTTCTATTTGGTTGCTGCTTGTGAGAATGAAATCTAGAATTGCCGCCTCTTCTATTTTCCTTTTAAAGAATAAATAATTAGCGATTGAGGGAAGCTTGAAGAGTTGTTACGTAGGAGAAATGCCTCACAAGAAAATTTCTCGTAGAGTGCATGTGGGTAATGTGTAGTATCACTTATAGATGAGAATACTTACCGTTTTAAGTACTTAATTCTACACATACAACCTTAGTTAATCCACAGGAATTGGCACAATGATAGTCACATAGCAAATAAGTGTCTCAGAATGCCTTTGTTCTAAGGTTCGATTCTCATCATGTGCTATAATTCTTCAACCGAGCCAGGTCATATAGAGTTCTGCTTAGATTTTAACAAGACAATGGGATTGCCTATCGGGAAAAAAACAAGACAATGGGATTGGACTGCCGAATCAATCACTGTATTGGACTGCATATCTTGAACCCGTTATGAAAAATGGAAGCATACAATTAACCTTAGTTCTGGATATTTGACTTGATATTATCGGTACTTTCTATCTTCTTTGTGCTTTTCCGGATTTATCTCAATGTTATGATTTCTGCTCAAGGTTTCAATTGGCAAGAGTGATCTTACAGCAAAATGTTTTGGACTCTTTTGATTCATAAACTGTTTACTTGTATAAGTTACACTGACTTGCTTAGCCAATTTGTTCCATATATTTGACTCTTTTTGTCATAAGGAACAATTACTAATCCGTAAATCATTGTCCCGAAGTTCTTAGAAAAACTAAAGAATGTGAAAAATGAAGCTAGACTAATTAAGTGCTCCTCCTAGTATAATTCCGGACTTATCCCTCCATATCGTATATGGAGGAATATAATTGATCCGAAAACGCTAAGGCCACCAATGGCCGTAGCGTCGATCGGAAACCGATAGGCACGCCGCATGCGGGGTCCTCTTTGGTTTCCATACAGATGATTCGAGCGGTTCAATAATTTAAATAAAAAATTGAGTGGGCCTGTGAAAATCAGCTCAATCTGATATTGTGACGACCCGAATTTTTACATTGCCTCAAAATTAATACATCTCCA
>BPLS01028022.1:0-24785 GCA_019656275.1 Rhododendron kiyosumense
AGACATATTAGTATTACAACGATAATGATTTTCGTACTCCTCTTTTTGATAAATGCACTACTTTTCTTGTCTTTTAGTGGCAAAATTATTCATGAAAGTTTCACTAAAAACAAGAAATGAAGTGCATTGACCAAAATGGGGAGTGAAAATCATTTCCCAATTCCAATAACAGAGCAATGTAATGCACCAATGGAATTAGGATAGATGTGGTTTAATAGATTTGATGCTCAATTTCGACATATGAGAGGTTTAGCTATACATGGCTTGTGAAACTAGAGCAGAAGAATTGAGGCCCTTGGACAACTGCAATCCTTGATATGCAGGATTCAAAGCAATCCTAGAAATTAGTCATTTCATATCTATCATGATAAAAGCTCTCAATCTCAAGTCAAAATTCCTGCAACTATCAAGTATAAGTTCTACCTACTCATTTAAAAATTATTTCCAATCCCTTCATCTGCAATCCATAGCTATTCAAAAGGAGCGCAAGTGTTCTCACTTGTTAAGTTACCAATTATCCCCACAGCTTAGGCTGCTAGGAAATGAGTTACAATGCATATCATCCAACACCCTCGATCATATGCACTATGATGTGATGTTAATTTCCAATTGTTCCAAGAGCTTCCTTGGTTAAAAATGGCCCCAACAGGCATATCAAGCTATCCAATATCACCAATTTAGCCGATAGACAAATAATATATTCAACTTTTTTTGAGGGGTTTTACGTTTTGGCTATTTTATGATTACTTCTGAGATTCAACTAGCATTGCAACCCTGAGCATACAAACTTGGACACCTTCTTGTTCGTCTTGGGTCCCAATAAATTTTCTCTATTTATCTCTCTTCACTCATTACTCTCAAAAACCTTCTTCAAAACCCAAACCGAACAGGGTTATGACTTATGATTTCAAAATTGGAATTCTAATATTAGCACCTTTTTTCTATGCTTATGTTGACTTGTAAATATGTGTTCTTTCATATTTTAGGTGCGTGAAATGTTCTATCACGCTTTTCATGGCTACATGGAACATGCTTTTCCACTTGATGAGTTGAAACCTCTGTCATGTGAAGGAGAAGACACACTTGGTGGCTATGCTTTAACTTTGGTAACATGAGTCACCTACTTTTGGGATGTTATTCATTTTGAAGTGTACCGTACTTGATGTTTTTGCAAAAATGCCTTTGTGACAGATTGACTCCTTAGACATGCTGGCTTTGCTTGGGGACCGAGAACGCTTCACCGAGTCTGTTGAATGGATTGGTAAAAATCTTCAGTTTGATATAGTGAGTGTTGCACTTGTTGTATTGAAGACATAAGCATACTGTGTCTAATAGATCTTTTCCTACTTAATGGGACTCTATGCATTAGTAATGTTAATTATGTTTCACTGAATTTCATTGTCAAAAAAAAAAATTGTTAGTATTCCCGGCTGCTAGCTGAAGTTAGTTACGTTGTTTTAGTTATTTCATCTTATAAGTATCATGTTTGTTTGGCTTGGTCACTCAAACAATTTGGGAGCTGTTTAAAGTGTCTAGGCATATTGTTTGGTTGCTGCAACTTGAATCAGAAAAATAAAATTTGGTTTTTCCTTAAACAAATTTGCAGAATAAGACAGTATCTGTATTTGAGACTACAATCCGGATCCTTGGAGGTTTACTTTCTGCTCATCTTATTGCAAGTGATTATTCAACGGTAATATTAACGTTTCTATAACTTGTTTATTTGTTTGCTACAATCTTCTCGTTTTTTTCTAGTGCATGATATGATTTCTGTGCCCTAAACCATGTAGACTGACACAATTGCCCACATTTGTTGCTGAATGTGAGAAATGATACATTTTCCAAATGAATAGCTTATGACCATCTTGATTCTTTGGGGAGGTAATGATTGCAGGAAATGAGAAATTGTCACTTTAAAAACCCTAAAAACTTGCAAAGTATTCTTATGGAAAACTTTTTAGTGGTTTTATACCAGTGAGTTTTTGCCTTTCTTTTATGTTATCTTTTTGCTGCATCAAACAAGACCTTTAGGTGCTCGCTACAAATAGGAAGAAAAAAACTTCTAATATGGTAGACGCCATATCTAAACTTGTCCTTGGTTAAAGGCAAGCTGCAAACTACCACTGTCCCTCTCTTAGTCTTCTCGACACTTTCTTACTTCTACTTTTTATTTCCTTAATTGCAGGGAATGAAAATTCCTTCCTATGATGATGAATTGCTCCATCTGTCTGAAGACCTTGCCCGTCGATTACTACCTGCCTTCGACACTCCTACTGGTATCCACTATCCACTACTGATTACTCAATTTTCGTACGGTAGGAATGCAGGATATCTGAATGTTTTTAACTCGTAAAGTCTTATAGATAAAATTACGTTAGTGATTCTGTATTATTTGCATGGTTACTTGATAAATATCTATTCGAGTTCATTAACAGAATATAACACCGAGGGTAGCATTTGAGATTTTCCACAGTGTATATCTTCTAGTCCTGGAGACCAATGTATATGTATATTACTGTACTCAGAGAAGACCTATTTTCTAGTAGTTGTTCAAAAGGGTCACTGCACTAGGTGGTGGAGACATATTGGAAGTTGTTTTTGAATCTCAATCTCTATGAAAGCATTTTCTTGCTATACAAATCTTTAATTTTCCGTGTTCTTCCTTCTAAGTAGAGGTTTCGGCTCTTATTGTCTATTATTAATAAGGGTCTCAGGTTTTGTTTGCCTCTGCATAGTGTGGATAACTGACCGTTGTTCCTTTATCCTCTGCGCAAGCTTAAATGTTTCCCTGAAATCCCCATATGTCATTGTTATTGTCTTTCTGACCTATATGTGACACGTGCTGCAGGAATTCCTTTTGGATCTGTAAATTTATTGCATGGAGTTGATGAAAATGAAAGCAAGGCAAATCATCTTACTTTCTTGCTCTATTTATGTTCAAGTTGGTTTCTTTGTACATGCTATATGAATAAACAATGCTGAAGGTAGTTAATCAGCCTGTAAGGTCATACTATAGCTACCATATTTATCCTGTGATTCTTTGCCTCACCTTGTAAGATAACCAGTTCTGTACTTGTTGTGCATTCCTGTCCTTGATGATCATAGAATTTGGAAAACCTCCCCTGGTTAGTCACTGGATATTCATCTGGTATTTCCAAGAGCAAGTGAACTGTGTCTTGATGCAGCTGACCATGGACCTTGTTATTTTTTCATTTAGTGGCTGTGTTTCTATAGGAGTAGCAAATTGTAGTTCCGTAGACGCTAGGAGATGTCATGATGCATAAACACATCTTGCATTTATGTTTAGGGGCATGGATGGGATTGGAAATTAATTTGAGAGTTATCTATCCTACACCCACCCATTGCCAAATCAGACGAAGGCACTCAAGATATATCAAATAATTTGCAAAGGATACAGAAATTGAGATGAGAATTTATCCATGGCATCATCGGTGTCTTTTATTTCTTCAAGATTTGATTTTAATTATCTCTCCCTTTCTGTACTGTTGTAGATTATATAACTCTGTTGTTACATTTTGCTTTCTTTAGGTAACATCAACAGCTGGTGGAGGAACTTTGACTTTAGAATTTGGGGTGCTCAGCCGCTTAACAAATCATCCGAGTAAGTAATACGAGTCATATGACCATTATGAGGACAGTACTTTCCTCCTTTTGAATTAGCTTCTCTACTGCATATTTTACTTCCCTGAGAAAAAGTAAATTAGGCAATAACTGGAAGTTGATAGAAAATTCAATTACATAGCTTCAACGAACCTCACACAGGGGAGTTCAATAAAAGCCTTGACCGTCCACTTTGAGTAGCAATTGTCATCCTACATTGTTTTTTGCTCAGCGAAAGTCAGTATTGTTAGTCGTAGTTCATGAGGTTTTAACCCCGGTAGCATGGAAGTACATGGTGCCTACCACTTGGCTACCACTCCATTTGCCAAGCTGTCATACATTGCAATTCTGAATCTGGGGTTTTCCCAATGACTTCTAGCAAAATTAGTTCCTTAGACCACATACAGCCCCTGGATTCCCACTTTCTTCGTTCTCCTCCCTTCCCAGGCTCTAAGAAAAAAAGAGAGAAGAAATGCAAATAAGTTTGCTTTCCTGTCTGTGGTTTTCATGTCTTCTTTTTATTTGAGGGTTTTGTACTCTCTCTCTCTCTCTCTCTCTCTCATGCGAACAATAATTGCAACTCCATGAACGCACAGTTTATGAGCAAGTTACAAAGAATGCGGTACGTGGATTATGGGCACGCCGTTCAAAAATCAACCTAGTTGGTGCCCATATTGATGTTTTTACAGGTGAATGGACACAGAAGGTAATATTTCTTTACCTACCAAAGAGCACACAAAATCTCATTTTATAAGTCTTTATGTTTTGTTCATTTAAGGGGCATTCGTCTTTTATCTCAAAAGTGTTTCTTTAGTTGTTCTGAAATATGGGATTTTCAAGAGTTCTTTTCCATATGTATAGAGCCCTCTTCATTTCAAGTTTTAGTGTTTTTTCTGTTTGTCGATCCATACCTTTTGTTTTTGGATTACATTGTAGAGGTTCATTTTTAATATTGAGAGGAACTGACAAATGCCTGATATTTTCCGAAATCCCGAATGACAAAAGGGTTTGATGCCTGCCATTACTGGATGGCCATTATGACACTTGCCAAAAGATAACCCCTTACTGCCATTTAACTAGTGGTATTTTTATTTTGTCTTATGATCACGTCTAATTTCCTTTTTCTTTCCTGCTGCAATTGCTTTGCAATTCTTTCTGAGTGCCACAAGTCAAGATGCGGACATAGCAGTAGATTGTGTTTACATACCAATTCATTTCATTTCTCTGTTGATCTTTTGCTTTTTGTTACCTTTTCGAGTTTTGGTCAATCAAGTCAATGGTATCGAGGCTTGAATTTTGCTAATCTGTGGTTATTTCAGTTTACAATTCTTGTATATTTTCAGGATGCTGGGATAGGTACCAGTATTGACTCTTTCTATGAATATCTCCTGAAGGTTAGTCTTTACAAGTTCAAAGTATAGTATCTTTTAGGATTCCGTATGTAGTAGTATGTGATGTGTCACATTCTCTAAGGATAAGATTAAGGAATATTGCTTGCCAATTTTTATTTAATAGGTCACCATATGAAAAATAAGGGTTCCTCCTAATTTGTAGGACAGTTGCAAGACCAGAACCTGTTGTATGTAAGCACCTTTTGAATTAGCATTTACAATTTAAACAAACTTGCAATAAGAGGAGAAAAATAAACGTGCAGAAGTGATAAACAATATAAAGAAAAGTGATTTACCAATTCCCTGTGATGAATAGCATATCTATCCTATCTGTCATGAGTGGTGTGCACCATTTCTTCTCAAATACTACATGATCTGTCAACTCCATCTTCTGTAGCGTTCCATAGTCCATAGTCTATAATTGTAAAGTTGATGTTATGCAGAGTGTTACTTCATTATTACTAGCTTTTAAGCTAGATTGCATAATGTTGATACTCATACTGCATGCTGATCTATATAGATCGTATGATTCATTGATTCCTAAAAAACCATAAAGTTCCATTGTGTCACTCTCTCATGTATCAGCCATTTTGTGCCCACATGGTCCTTGAGCAAAAGAAAATAATAACTAAGTAAAACACTAAAACTCCGACCACTATCTTTATCTTTTCATTTTACCTAACTGCAGGCATTTATGATTTCACTTCAGGCTTACTTATTATTTGGAGATGAAGAGTGTCTTTTCATTTTTCAAGAAGCTTATGAGGCTGCTATGCGCTATCTTTATACTGATCCTTGGTAAATGATTGTGGCCCTTTGTGTGCCACTAAGTAAACATACATTCCTTTCTCTTGTTCCATTTCAATTTCATCCTGTTGTCTTGCTGAGGGTTTTAGTTTAAATATTTTTTACCCCATTACAGAAGGATGCTGACTTTTCAAATATTAATAGGTATGTGGAGGTAAATATGAACTCTGCTGCCCTTGTTTGGCCATTATTTAACAGTTTGCAGGCATTTTGGCCGGGCCTTCAGGTAAAAAATATATAAATTAGTATATAGTTCTTAGTTTACTGTAATAAGTAGTTCATTCCTTAAAATCAGAACTCATTGAGTAGGGAGTAAGTGAACTGAGTACAGAATTTTTGGAAGGTTTTAGCTGGGGACATTGATCCTGCAATTCGAACGCATGCTGCTTTTTTTAGCGTCTGGAAAAGATATGGCTTTACTCCGGAGGGTTTTAATCTTGCCACACTTAACGTTCAGGTATGTTAGTCTCTAATATCTGAGTTCCTACATGATTGAAGGGGCAACTTTTAAAATCTACCCGTGTTGTTGTAGGGGCCTTTGGTAACATTCCCCCCCTCATCGTGGTAGGTAGCGGTTATGTTTAGGGGGGTGGCTACCCTTAGATATGTAGCTGTCAATGTTGGATCTCCAAATAGAAAAAAGATACTTCTTATATTCAATGCTTTGGTAATTTGATCTTGATGTGTTCAGATGTGCATGAACATCTTTTGAATGGACCTTTTTGGTTTTAGTTATCTGTAATGTTTCTGGATCTGCATTGAGGGGAATCTGCTTTTAAATGACTGACTGTTAGATTGTCTTCAATCAACCTCTTAACTTGTCTTGCAGAGATCAGTAAATTTAGAACAGTTTGGGGGAAACCAATATTGGTGAATTACCATCTTAAGTGAAACAGGAGAAGCTTCTCTTCTTTAGTTGGCATCTCATATGATTGGTAAACATTGTCATATAGTTGAATACACAATTCTGTTCATCAAAAGGGCAAACTCAAACGACCATTCTAGAACACAACATTGTAAGCTATAGTTGCAAATAATATAAGTTCTCAGAGCTTATGTATTTTCTGTTCCATTTTTGAATTCTGTTTTTCCTTGCTCTTTATTGCGGACCTCAAGTTTGCAAGTTATGGCATGTAAGCTAAGACTAAGAGGAGTATACACTGTTTTTGGCATATTGTCGAATGATATAGATGGTAAGAACACATGGATAACTTGTTTAGTTGCATAACAGTACGTATGTGATGACATGGTTCTTATACTCTTTTGATAGTGGAACTTGGAATCACTTGAATGTGGAAACATGTAATCGTAAAATTTTATTGACGTGTTAGAAATGCGTGCAAATAATGCAATAGATGCTGTATTTTGTGCAGTTTATCTCATGTTTGTGCTATTTAAAATTCTGTCTTTCTTTTTCACAAAATTAAATGCCAAGGAATTTTTTGACTTGTTAGTTGCTTTTCTGTTCAGCATGGTCAAAAAAGCTACCCTCTGCGTCCAGAGCTAATAGAGAGCACATATTGGCTCTATAAAGCTACCAGAGATCCCAGGTTGGTTCTGTGCCTGTAAATCTGAATGAAAATTACTTTGGTGTTCTTGTCTCTCCCAATATTCTCCCCCCCTCTCTCTTTGTCCTCCCAATTATGCAACTTACTTAAAATATGGTAATGCAAAAGCAAAAAATTTCAGAAAGATCAACTTCTATTAGAAAATGCCTTAACAGACTAAGGTAGTGAATCCTTTTAGAATTTCAAATTACTTTGTATGAGTTAGTTGACTCCTTTTCGGCCATTACTTTTTATGCATTGTTCTGTGCCCATTGTTCACGCGAAAATTGGAAAAGGAGAATATGTGTTCCCTCATGAGAGCCGTTTGATGTAGGACAGAGGTCAGGTTGATTATAACATCCCTTGACTGTTAATATTACATTCCATGAAAGTTACTGTTAATACAGAAATGGCTACTATAGGGTTATAGATCCTTGTAGTTAGGATAAAAAAGGAAGAGGGTATAGGTTGTTAATTAACCCTAACACACACAGACTTTATTTATATTAAGAGATACTCATTACAATGACTCACTTAGCTAATGTGGGACTAACATAAGCCTGACAATATTTTAACACTCCCCCTCAAGCTGGAGAGTAAATATCACAAAGTCCCAGCTTGTTACATAAGAATTCTAAAGGAGGTTTAAATAGTGACTTGGTAAAAATATCTGCGATCTGAGCTCCTGTAGACACAAAGGGCGTAACCAACACACCATTGTCAACCTTCTCTCGAACAATGTGACAATCTACCTCAATATGTTTGGTTCTCTCATAAAACACCGGGTTCGAGGAAATATGTATCGCTGCCTGATTGTCACAATACATAGGAATGGGTAACTGCACCTGAAATCGTAGTTCCTCAAGAAATGATCTCAGCCAAACAATCTCACATGCGGTATGAGCCATAGCATGGTACTCTGCCTCAGCACTAGACCTTGCAACAACAGTTTGCTTCTTACTCTTCCAAGTAACTAGGTTGCCACCAACAAACGTACAGTAACCAGTTGTTGAACGTCTGTCAGAAGGTGACCCTGCCCAATTTGCGTCCGTAAATGCCTCAACATGAAAATGACCATTAGAATGGTAAAACAAACCGCGTCCAGGATGAGTCTTGAGGTACTTAACAATGCGAATACAAGCTTCCCAATGTGGAAGACGAGGAGTAGACATAAATTGACTCACCACACTAACAACAAATGAGATATCAGGACGTGTACGGGTAAGATAATTCAATTTACCAACCAATCGACGATACCTGTCTGGATGAGGAAATACCTCCCCCTGATCAATGCAGAGTTTCACATTAGGATCCATTGGAGTCTCCACAGGTCTAGCTCCCAATAAACCTGTCTCTTCTAGAATATCCAACGCATATTTCCTCTGGGACAGACTAATCCCATCCTTGGACCTCGCTACCTCAATGCCCAAGAAATATCGCAACTTATCCAAGTCTTTAGTGTGGAACTGACTATGTAAGAACTGTTTCAACTCATCAATCTCTTTTTGATCATCTCCAGTAATAATAATGTCATCTACATAAACAATGAGCAATACTTTCCCTCGAGCCGACATAAGGGAGAATACAGAGTGGTCTGACTGACTTCGACACATGCCAAATCTCATAACTGCATCACTAAATTTGCTAAACCATGCTCTAGGAGATTGCTTAAGTCCATAAAGTGCTTTGCGAAGACGGCATACCTTATGATGCTCCCCCTGAGCAACGAACCCAGGTGGTTGCTCCATGTAGACTTCCTCCTGGAGATCCCTATGGAGAAAGGCATTTTTTACGTCGAGTTGGAACAACGGCCAACCAAGATTGGCAGCAAGAGAAATAAGAAAACGCACAGAACCAACCTTGGCAACGGGAGAGAACGTTTCTGAATAATCAACACCATAAGTCTGGGTGTACCCTTTGGCAACCAGACGAGCTTTGTGGCGCTCAATAGTGCCATCAGGAAGGTACTTAACAGCATAGACCCAACGACAACCGACAGTAGTTTGACCAGCAGGAAGAGTAGCCAGCTCCCATGTGCTATTATGATGAAGAGCAGACATTTCATCCTCCATAGCTGTCCGCCACTCAGACTGTGATAATGCCTCCTGAACAGTGTTAGGAACAAAAACAGAGGAGACAGAAGTAGTGAAAGCACGGAGAGATATGTTCATATGAGATAACCCGAGAAAGAGGATGAGAAGTGCGAGAACAATTAGAAAAATCATATTTTACCGGCGGGTGGCTATTCTCACGAGTCGGATAGCGAGGAGCAGGTGGATCTGGCAATGGGGGGAAGACAGAGGCGCTGGCAAAGATGGTTCGGCAAGCTGGGAGGGTTCTGTAGGTGGAGGCTGGGGTGGTGTCGGTGCGTGGGAACGCCGAACATAACCCTGCAAAGGGTTAGGTATAACAGTACTAGTTGGAACAGCCATAGGTAACATAGACTCTAGGGTAAGGAGATCAGTGGTCGTAACAGGATTCGAGTAATATGGCAAAGACTCATCGAATGTGACATCAGCACAAACAAAGTGACGACGTAAAGTAGGAGAGTAACATGATACCCTTTTTGGGTGTGTGAGTATCCCGAAAAAATACATCGAAAAGACCGAGGATCAAGTTTACTCCTATCAGGTCAAGAGCATGGACATAACAGGTACATCCAAAAACGCGAGGAGGTAATGAATGGAGATGCCGATCGGGAAATAAGACCGTATGAGGAACCTGACCACTGAGGACCGTAGACAGCATGTGGTTGACTAAGTAATAGGCAGTGAGGACAGCATTACTCCAATAAGACTTAGGAACCTGCATTTGAAATAATAAGGCACGCATAACCTCGGATAAGTGCCGAATCTTGCGCTCTCCGACAGTTTCGGAGGCAAACAAAGGTCGCCGAAGTCAGGCGAGGGTCGCTGGAGTCAAGCAAGTGTTGCCGGTCGCTGGGTTATGGCTGGATCAGGCATAAAGGTGAGGTTTATGGCTGGGCTTTGGTGGCTAGATTTTTCGGATCACTGTTCACAGGTTGCGACACTGTTCACAGGTCGCGACACTGTTCACATATGCTACAGTAGTTGATTTTGGGGGGATCTGGTTAGGGTTTGGATGATGGATGATCTGGTTTGGGGTTCGGCTGTGATGATGTTGGATGGATGGCGAACAATTGTTACGGTGGCAGGCTTAGGTTAGGATCAAGCTCTGATACCATGTAGTTAGGATAAAAAAGGAAGAGTGCTAACACACACAGACTTTATTTATATTAAGAGATACTCATTACAATGACTCAATTAGCCAATGTGGGACTAAAATAAGCCTGACAATATTCTAACAATCCTGATGCCTTGTTTCTGTTTCAATGTACTCTACTTCAAATTGTGAAAACATAATGTAGAGATGGGGAGTAAAATCTAGAAGTTTTCTAGGAGCAAAATAGTATCTGAAACAGACATTATTGCTCGCTTATGGGTTGGATTCAGAAGCTGCCTGAGCCTGAGGCTTTGAGCTAGTGACTTGAGATTGGTTGCTTATGGGATTCAGGTGCTGTCTGAGGCTCTAAGCTAGAGACTTGAGACCAGAGGCGGATTCACGTTGGGGCACGTGGGGTCACACCTTTTTTTAAAAAAAATTAAAATTAAAATTTAGATACAAGGATAAAAAGGTTTTCCATACTAGCACAAACGCTTAGCTTGGTGTTGTGGTCAACAAGGTACCTAAAATTCTAAGCGCCTGAGTTCGAATCCCTTCCCTCCCATCCCATTCATCTTTTCTTTAATTTTCCATTTTTTTCTATTTCTTTCCTTTATTTTTCACATTTTTGTTCTACATCTTTCCTTTATTTCTCACATTTTTGTTCTAACTCTTTCCCTTATTTCTCCATTTTTGTTCTACGTTCTTATTTTTTTGTTTTCCTCTCAATACACTATTACAAAAATCAAATTACTAAATTACTATACCCTTTAGTTTACATGCTCTTGACTTTGACAATAATCTTACCGGTTGCCACCGTGACAGTTGGAAGGGTGTTTTTAGCCATGAAGATTGTGAAAAATCAGGTGTGGAATAGAATGAGTGATTAATATTCGATGGTTGAATGATAGTTTAGTGGTATACATAGAGAGATATTTTTTAAGATTGTGAATAATAGGTGCCCCAAGTATATGAAATTTCTAGGTCCACCACTGCTTGAGACTTTGTGACTTGGACAGATAGCTTGATGCTGGAAGGGACATGGTTGACTTGGCAGTTGAAAGTTAAAATCTTGAAAGTTAAAATCGGTTTCTTGATGTGAAGTTAAAATCTTGGCATAATGCTGTACAGATACCTTGATGCTGGAAGGGACATGGTTGCCAGCTTGCAATACGGAGCCCGATGCACGTGCGGATATTGTCATATTTCAGATGTAGAGTTTCACAAGCAGGAAGATCATATGGAGAGCTTTTTTCTTGCTGAGACGGTAAAGATCAACTCTAGATTATTTAGGAAGCTATATAATGTGCTCTATCAATTGTGTTTACTAATTCTTTTAACCTTGTCAAAGAATATTCAGTATCCACGTGATAATTACTGGAAAATTTGATTCTGGAGACTTGTCAGGGGTAGATGTTTATGACAAGATGGTGATTATTTGATTGAATGGATTTTTGTTTGTGAACCTATTCCGTTAAAGAAGCTTGCTTTATAAGTGGTGACGGAGGTCGTTAAGAATAAGACTGAAAAAAATCCTTGTGATTTTCAGTTTGGAAAACGTGATACAGTTGCATTTCAAGTTGGTGAATTCAGTAACCAAGTGAATCCCAACATTCTTCTTATGTGTTTTCTTGAAATCCTTTCGTCCAATTCTATGAAACATAATGTAAGTAGAGTAGAATTTTGGCATTACAAAGAGTTAAAAAAAGGGCATACTGCTCCTAGAATTTATATGATTAATTTGCATCATAATAACTGTATATGTAAAAAAAATTCTCTGACATTTGGAAGTAAGTTCTAATACTGTAATCTGAACAACCTATCTGTCCATACCACAACTTACAGCATGTGGAATTCCTCATTTCCCATTCTCCCTTCCCCTTTCCCACTGGAATGATCTGCATTCCAAGTAACATAGTTTGGTTTGAGCTAGCTTGGCCCAGCTCAACCTATCGCATTTACTAAATGTCTGTTTGCTTTTATCTAATTGAACTGGTCCAAAACTCTACGTGGATGAGTTCTCTACCTGCGACAGTTGAGGCTGAATGGTCTCCTTCTATCAATGAGTCTTTTCTTGGTATGTGATAACACGCTTTCATCTACCTAATGGGTATGACAATGGGTGGGGGTCATTTTCTCGGAATCCTTTACAGTTGCCCGTCAATAAGCAAATCGTAATTAAAAGATGGTGTGATGGTATTCTTTTGTGTTCGGTATGCTTGTATGCTTGACTTCTGACGTACTACATTTTTATGTTATTCATTCCTTGTCCTTTTTCATATCATTTCTATGATAAACATATGTAACTCTTCCTTGACACATTTAGGTAAAATATTTGTGGCTTCTTTTTGATTTAGCTGCCGGTCCAGATAACCTTGTTGAGAATGGACCATACAAGTAAGTGATGTTTATACTCCGATCTTTTTTCGTTTTCATACACTCATGGAATTGAGCACATATAGTTCTAGAGGAGCACAGTTTCTTTTCTCACTCTACATTATTTTGAATTTGTTTCCATTTTACAGATACCTCTTCAGCACTGAAGGGCATTTATTGCCTGCAACTCCACAAATATCTTTAGTCCATGAACATTGTTCTTATTTTGGGGCATACTGTATCAGTAACCACTCAAGACAGAAATCCTACACCTCTGACATCTCAATGGATTCTCATGAAACTAACAGTACTAGATTATGTAGCGGCCCAGTTTCCTCCAGTTTTGTATTGGACTCGAGTTCTCAGAAGTCCACTTCTGTTTCAGGTTTGATCAAGGTGAGTATGGAGTATGTTGGGTTTGGGTTAGTGCACTTTCTATCAAAAGGTGATTCACATGCACCCAGGGACGAAGGCAGATGGGGGCCGGGGCCTGGGGTGATGATTGCCTCCCTCGACTTTTTGGTGTTCATTATGTTACCCCTGCAATTTATGTAGATGTATTCTACATAAATGGCCCTCAACTTTTTGGATTTTTATTCATCATTTCTGCTTACCCTTGAATTTCTGCTTCATCATTTTGTGTTTTTCTCCAAAACATGGCATGACTCTTCTTGTTCCTTTATTATGCAAAAGTTTCAGTGCTATTATTAGACAATCTTTGTAAAGATTACGAACTAAATTATCATGTTTTTGAAGCTACCCTCTTTTTTCTTAGCTAAACTTACGTTGGTCTGTGCAAACTACAAATCTATGAAAAAGTTATTTTGGAAGTACAATTTATCATCTTTTTTCATCTTCACATTTGTCCTATAGTTCCTGCATAAATCTCAAAAGAACAAGAAGTATGCCAATGTTGTGATAAAAATTGCCTCCTAAATATCATGGTCTTGAATTACACAAAACTTGTTTTGATGTTGGGGGTGTGAGAGGGTAAACAAATGTTTATGGAGTATACCAAGTACATTAATACATTAACCTGCAAAAAGCCATGGCTAGTCTGGATTTGTGATTTTCTCCCTTTTTTCTTTTCCTTGTGATATGACAAGGGGCAGCTGAGACAGTCTTAGATGCCTGATTCTGCATACCTTCAATCTACTTTAACTTCCCTATGAAACTTTTCATATGAAAGCACTTGATAGAAGTTTGGCAAGCAGGATTCACCAAAAAACTGCATCTCTGTTAAATTTGCCGCACAGATGCTTGGATGAGTTTTTTTTTTCCCATTTCCATGCATACTGTTTACTCAACCGCAAGTAGGGGTCCTTTGGTTGCAGTATGTGTTTTATTTTACCTAAATTTGAACCTATGATGCACAGCCAGGGACACGGGAATTATAAAAATATGAGGATATGGACACGGTGGGGGACACGCCACATGTATATTTATTTATTTATATATATATTTCAATTTTTTTCCAAGTTTAAATGGCAAAATGTGGACAAAACGAAACATCCATAATTCCAATACCATTCAAACAAAGCAAGTTATCCATTAGTTCAATACAACCCAATTGAAAGCAAAAGATCCATAGTTCCATAATAACAGTTTGACCCTGAATTTTTAAAAAATTACAGTTTGACCCGTTGTGTCCCCCCTCAGAAATTTAAATTTAATTATTGGACATGCCACGTGGCATCGGGGACACGTGTCCCCGAGGTGTCCCCGTGTCCGGACACTGTGACACTTCGACCTCTAGAGGTGTCGGTGCTTCATAAATTTGAACAGAGAAACATTTGTTTGGTTTTGTTTTCTATTGGAGTTGGAAGTCAGAATGGGCTTTCAGTTGCTTTTTACACTCCTTAGTTGTAGGATCCTCCCGTTGGGGTGACGAATCCACTCTATAACCTCATTCTCTCCCTCCCAAGTCAGACTCTCCTAGGAACCTCACAACCATTGAGAAAGGAGCGCACTCATGACTTGGATAGAACCTTTGAAGCATATGAATCTGAAAAGAAACCTTTGAAGCATATGAATCCCAAAAGGAAAAAAGAAGAGCTATCACCCCTGAAAAGATATGAAGTAGCAATAAGATATTAAAAAATATTAACTCAAATTTGCTCAAGTACTTAATATAATCATATTAGTACGCATATTTACAAGAAAACATTTTTAGTTGACGTCAATTACTAATAACATCTACCCTAGAAATTGCTTAGAAAACTATATTTTTTGATGTATCTATATTTTTGTTTACATGTATATGTATAGGCTGCGATAGTATCGCTTCATCGCTTTCGCACTTACTCCCACTCACACACCTGCTTCGTGCATTTAAGGTGAAAACACTTTCTTTAGGTTTCCATTTTGGAGCCTTGTTTGCGTAATAGTTCTGAAAAGAACTAAAAGCACAAACCTGCACCGAGTGGCAGATGCAGTATTTATAATTAGCGGGGGCCTGAACCGCAAAATTCTCATCCTTGTATGTTACTTTAGACATACTCCCTCCGTCCCATTTGCTTTGTCCTTTTTTAATATTCGTGTCAGTTTTCAATCCCTTATATCTTCCAATATGAATCTCCAAAAATATGCAATATAGATCTTGTTTTATAGTTCTCGATTAGGTCTATAATACAAAGTTCTCAAAATTATGAAAAACATTATAGATTGAGAGATATAAGTGTTTAAAGAACGGCATGAATAACGAAAATGGACAAACAAAATGGGACGAAGGGAGTACATGTCTGTTGAAAGATAACAAAAATAGATTTTGGGAGCATATATTGCGGCTTGCTTGGTTTGGAGGAGAGACACGATTGTGGCATATATGTTGCTGATGCTTAATTTTGTTTGTGCCAACCTAAGAATGGTTGATAACTTAGAATTTGAGGGGGTTTCGTCACACAATAGATGGAGGGGTTTTTCCAACACAAAAGTCCATAAGAAGGGACCAAGGGACTTGCAGAGGCTAATTGTCTAAAGCAACCTCAAAAAGTAAATTTGCTAGTAGGATATTTGGAGTTGTGCAGGGATGGGGCACCCTCCGTCGCGCCCCTTGTGTCCGCCTCTGCCTGCACCAATCTGCTTAAGTAGATTATAGGATGAAAGTAGCACATAAGGGATTAAGTGAATCTTCCCGGTATATCTCTTGAGCCCATCGCACTGCCAAGACCTGCATTTCATGTACATGATCTTATTTATTTTCCATCTCGGAATAGAAATAGTTGTTCTCTTTGATTCTGAGCATTTTGTTATCTTGTGCAACATGGATTCTCAGCATTTCGTTATCTTGTGCAACAGGGGGTCTGCCCAGGCCTAACTCATGGGCAAAAGTTTGGGATATCATATGTGGCTTCACCAACTGATAACGATGCATCTTCAAATAAAAGCGAGACTGCAGTTGTTCAAAACCATCCAGTGGTAGTTGTTGCTAGTCCCGCATCTCAATATCAAACAGAAGTCCAGAATGACCGCGATACTAATGACAAGGAACCGAGTGAGGCAGGCTCAAGAGAGTCCCCCGCCTCGAAATCAGTTGAGGGGTTGGCTGTTGATCAAACTTTTGAAAGATGATGAACGGCTGACACAATGCTCCACACCCCTCTCTGAGCTATTTACTTCCTATTCATTTCTTCCGTTAAAGAAGGCGGTGCATACTGAACAATGATGGCATGAGATGGTGTTTTCTTAAGGTTTGGGGTTTTACAGTAAACCCGGAAGCAAATAGGTCCTCCACCACAGGGCACTTGGGATTCTTTATCAAAGGTTGAAGCAAATTCATCACGGTGAAGCCCTGATCTCGAGCACAGATCAATAGGAATAGCAAACCGGTCTTGCTTGCTATGTTGAGTTATTGTTATGCCACCTCGAAGGTGGAGGTAAGCATTTTAGCATTAATCGCCTCTAGGGCTGTAACTTTAGACGATAGAAGGTTGATGAATTATGGGTCTTTGTCTCTTTGATATATGTATACTAGCGAATAGGGAAGGATCCTCGGCTGACAGAATGATTGGTTTTACTTGGTACTTCACTGGACCACAGTTCAATAGATCGTAGAAGAATGGCAGGAACAATGTGGGATGAGCAGATGCATGTAGAATTTCAGGTGGGAAGAAGTTTGACTAATGCCATGGGTACAATTCTAGTGCCCAATCACATTCGCGTGAAAGGATCATGAAAGAGGCAATCAACTCTTAAAATGTGTGTTTTCCTGTCCAACCCAACCCAACCCACTCATGATTTCAACCCATGATTTAATTTCAGCGTTGGTCGGAGTGGGTTGGGTTGGTTTGGCTTGGTCGGTTGGCAATTTTTTTGCATTTTACAGTTTGGATTCTGAATTTTTTATTATGATTTGAGAGATATAAGCTAAATAGATTCGCAACAGATCGATTAGTAGCTGGAAGGATGATGTGAAAAATAGATTTGAGTTGTTATTTGACCGTGTTGTGATTGATAGTAGTATTCATTAATAATATAATGGGTATGTGTGTTTACTGATCGCATGAATTAATGTTAGAGCCATAATTTTTTTAAAAGTTATTACTTTAAATTTCTTTATTGGTCCTTTGACCTTACTAATACGGTGGGCGTATGGCGAACATTATATTATGTATCAAAACACTTTTTTTTTGGAGTTTCGGAAAATATATAAGATAAGTGTTTTTTCCATTATTTGCGTAGAGTGCAATTATATAATGTGAAGGAGATTAGAAATAGAATTGTACAAGTTAAAGATAAAATTAGTACATAATGAAAAGAAATTATCCCTAACAGAAAGGAATTAACGCTACACGTGCAATAAAGGCTGACGAGTAAATATACATAATCCAAGATGCAAAATGAGACTCGCAAATACCCCATTAACGTAAAAGAGAGGGTAGGGTAAAGGTAAAGTCCGACTATGGTTACATCACATGTATACCGAGTTGTGTGAACTATGTGGTATCCACCTCGAACTCTCATACAATTTATTTGAGCCGTTCAACTGGATTAAAATATTTTATAATGTTGTTGGATTAAAATATTTTATAATGTTGTTGTAAAAAATTAGTTTTTTTTGAACCGCTTGTAAAAAATTAGTTCACTTGAACAATTAAGTGTTTGGTTCATTTGTTTGTTTATCAGCTCTAATCATAGTTACCATCCTAGATGCACTGATAGTAAAGACTGCTATGTACACACCACCCAATAATTTGGGGTCCCACAACATATTTTGACAATCAGAGTTGCTCATTTTATAGCTTAAGACGTTTAAATGATTCACACAAAAATTTAGCTAGATTAATTGCATATTGATTAGTGTTTGATTCAAATCAATTACTTTCTCCGTCCCAAAATCTTTGGACTTTTTCAATATTTGTGTTGTTCTTTAAACTCTTATGTCTTCGAGTGAGAATCTCCAAATACATAAATTGGGAGATATATAAGAGTTTAAAGAACGTCATGAATATCAAAAAAGACCAAAGATATTGGGACAGAGGGAGTAAATAACAAGAAGGATTTTAAGGACCGGTTCATCTCAAGTAAAAATGTACAAATTTAAGATTGATCAAAATCGTTCATTTTATAGTTTTTGGCACAAAAATTATTCATACGATTTTAAGATTACTACCAATGTTCGATTAACCTAATTTTTGTATGAGTATTTTCCAAGCCAAAAACAATAAAATGAACGATTTTGATTGTCAAAATGTGTAGTGAAACTCACCCTATTTGGTGGATGTGTTTGAGAGGTGTGTAAATAGAATTACCCAACTCTTATCTGCCTTTATATATCTTCACCGAGAAAATATTTTCTATGGATATTTCCATGAAAAAGAGTCTTGTAGAGAACCATCAACCGCGTCCACAGTATAGGACGGTCCGGATTTAAATGAAACTTTTCCGAGGAATAGTTAAACTCTTCTAACTTTTCCCTAGAAATTTTTTATTTAAATCCAGACCGTCCAAAACCGAAACGAACGGCCTTAATTGTTCACGTCTGTGATTTTCTCTCCACAACTCGCAAACCCCACGTAGTAATTAATAGGGGTATGTACTCATTAATTAGAACTCTCTGTTCAAGATTCCCATCAATCCTAAGATTCCCTATGATTTATCAAATTAATACACCTTTTTCCTAAAATTTCTCCCATCTTATCTCTACAAGTAGCAAATTTCCTAAATTTGCATCAAACTCACCTGCCGCCCTGTTTAATTTCCTAAACCAAATTAAGATTGGAGCTAACCTTGGACACAAAGCAATTAATACGTACAACTCCACATATATACATCGCTAAGTTACACCCTAGTGCCGCCCTCCTATTGTGTCGTGAGAGTATATATAATATAGCAGTGACTCAATAGCGTGAGAGATCATAGACACAGAGACAGAGTTGAGAGAGAAAACAACATTAGAGAGACAGTTGGGAGAGAAAACAGCAGCAACATGACGACTGTTCCAAGTGGCTATTTCTTCAGGCCTACTGATAAACAACTTCTCGAAGACTATCTCGGGAGGAAGTCTGAGGGCAAATCCCTGCCCTGTGACGTGGTTATTGAGCGTGAGATGTACGGGGCCGGCGACAAAGCCCCGTGGCAGATTTTTACCGACGAAGATCCGTGGGAGATATGTGAAACCATGGACAAGAAGACAGATAAATTGAAGACAGAAGGTACCATTTATGTCTTTACGACCTTGATCAAGGCCAGTGAGAATGGTGATAGGATTGCTAGAACAGCCGGTTGTGGCTCATGGCACGGGGAGACTGCTCTTGAACCTGTATTGGACAAGAAAGGTTGTGTGATAGGCAACAAGAGGATGCTCTGCTTTCAGATTACAGACGAGAGCCTGAAGGAATGTCACTGGATCATGCACGAGTACTCTCTACCCGTTGGTAATGCTACGAATGGGAAAGGCGAATACGTTCTTTGTAGGATAAAAAGAGACAACTCAAAGGACACCAAGATATCTTCGAGAAAACGAAAGAATGTGGAAGGTGCTACGACTGATGATGACCTGCCAGTTCCGAAACGGTCAAAGCGTGTTAGAACAAAGTTTGTCCAAGAACAGATAATGGAATGTGATAATGCTGTGGCACCGGAACTTGAAGTTCCTTTCTCAAAAGAACCAGTTGTGCAAGAATGTGATAATGCTGCGGCACCGGAACCAGAAGTTCCTTTCTTAGAAGAACCAGTTGTGCAAGATCAGAGTTTCATAAGGATTGGCCATCCACATGAGTTCACACTTGAAGACATGGATGAAGTACTTGGGTATCTTGATGAACAAGTTTCTGTAGAGGAGCAACAAGAAAGTAGTTTCGGATTGGACAATGATTATGATGATTTTGGCAATATCGGGTTGGATTATGATTATGATGATTTTGGCAATATCTTTCTGCCTACCGAAGTTGATCCCCCGGGCCTTGCTTTAGCCTCTTCAGTACCAGTGCTGATCGACACTTCCGAAGACTATGGACAAAAGTACTTGAACCCCTCTCACATATTTGCGCAAAATCTGCAAAATGCAGAAAACCTATGTAGTGGAGATCAAGAGAGTGATTTGTTCTTGACACCAATCACCAGATTTCAAGCCACAACGGAACCATGGCCAATATGTTCTATTTCTAGTAATATGCATGTTCAGCAAGACCCTGAAAACCTATGGCAGCTTATGAACATGTCATGGCAAGAGAACAGCATCCCTCAACATGCGGGCAAGATAGATCTGCTATGGAATGAGGTATATATGGGACTAGCAACATCAAGCGCTAGAGAATACGCGTTGATGTAAGATGGTATTGTGTCATATGCTTGTGTGTGTGTTGTGGAAGGGGAGTGAGAAACTCGAAATTGAATCCGTAGATGTTCATTTATTATTTGTTCATTGAGCCCATTCATAGCTCTTTTATAAGTAATCAAAGTTTCAACAAATTACAGATATTCTAGTTTTAAGTATGGAATGTTTTATATCCCAGTTATATTCTATGCTTTGGAATATAGTGTGCTTCTTCTGTTTACCTATTGGTTTGCTTCTTTCACTACCTACCAAAGGAATACGATGAGAGGGAACCAAGCGAGTATCCTTAAAAACCCCAAAGCGACAGGGGAAGGCACCTTTTGCATATGCCCAGAAGGGAAAAGAAATTTTTTTTTGAATTAATAATTGATCATCGTAAATATTTTTCTCTCGATAAGTTTAAGAGCTAAATATGGAATTTAACGGGACACCACACTCTCCATCAGATTAATGGGAGGCCCATTGACTTGATCAACATTGAAAAACGAAAGCCCTATTTTTCAACCAAATTGCACAAACTTTTATGTAATCATTCATTCACTAGGAAGAAAATTAACGAGAAATAAGTTGTAGGTTCCTACTCCCCTGCTCACTACTGATGGTTCAAAGAAACAAGTTCTAAAATAAAGTAAACTCGTCCGATCGAGTGCTTTCCAGAGGAAGCCCACATGCCTTTTGGCAATGTTAGTATCAAGAATGGAATACCAAATACACATTCAAATCCAAGTGGAACAGCTCTTTGAGCTAAATCAATTGACAAACTCTATCCCTAGCCTGTCAACAGAGCCCCTGCATGAATTAAGCTGAAGGGCTACATCACCAACTACAACGTCAGTTTGAAACAATTCATCACGGTGAAGCCCTGATCTCCAGCACCGATTAATAGGAATATTAGCAAATAGGTATTGCATAGTATGTTGAGTTATTGTTATGCCACCTCGAAGTTGGAGGCGAGCATTTTAGCATCAATCGCCTCTAGGGCTGTAACTTTAGACGATAGAAGGTTGATGAATTATGGGTCTTTGATGTATGTATACTAGCGATCGAATAGGGAAGGACCATCGGCCGACAGAATGACGGGTTTTACTTGGATTTCACTGGACCACAGTTCAATAGATAGGAGAATGGCAGGAACAATGTGGGGTAAGCAGATGCATGTAGAATCTCAGGTGGGAAGAAGTTTGAATATTGCCATTCAATCTTTGGATCAAACTGATCTTTTTTCAAGCCGTTCAAAAAAACTAATATTTTTCAAGAATGATCTAAATGGTGGACCTATAAAATGAACAAATAAAATCAACAAAATGAGATCATTGTATAAAACCTATAGGCAGGGGTGGCGGCACCACTGTTCGAGGGGGTTCAAGTGAACCCCCTAGACTCTAAAAATGCACTAAAATTTTGTATATTTAAATATAATTTTGATTTTTCTTTCATACTTTTTTCATATTGTTGGAATTGAATTGTTCATGAGTAGTCGAAGTAAAAAAACTTCACTTAAATTTGTAAGTATGTTGATAATATAACTCAACAAAAAAAAAAAATTAAGCCCAATTCAATTTTCAATCATATAATAAAAATGTCATTTTATATATAGCTTTGTATAGAAAAAATTTCTTTATGTTTTTGTCACCGACTCACCGCTGAATTAAAATCTTAGAGCCGCCGCTGCCCACAGGGCTCAGTATAACCGTCCAATCATATAGTTTGAGCACTAAAAATAGAGTATTTTTTCTACCCGAAAAAAAAGAAGTATTTTCGGAGAAACAAGCTCCTTAGCAAAAAATGAGTTAAAAGAATAGTGATTTATACACTCCCATTTTTACTATGCTCACTCTTTTTTTTTTAATTCATGTTAATTTACCATATTAACCTTCCATAACTTACTTTTCACAAATCAAAAAGTAATGTGGTAAATTTACATGAATAAGAACAAAAAAGGAGTGCAAATAGTACAAGGGGAGAGAAAATCAATTCAAAAAAACATCTCTTCGGGAAAACAACTCCATTGGAGATTGGCTATTCGGTCTTACTCCCACCGATGAGAGTCCACTTTCACTATTACAGAAGTCTAAAAAAAATGTCTATATTTTTCAATTTACAATAATTTATACATGCAATATGGATCTTGTTTTTTTTTGAAGTACAATAAGAATCTTGTTTGATAACTCCCAATTGGTTTTATAAGGTAAATTTAAAATTATTTACAACATCATAAATTGTGAAATATAGGCGATTTCGTTATCCCATTATAGAAAGCCCAAAATTGAATTCAATTTGGGAAAATAACGGCTCAGGACGTGTTTTGATAATTAATATCCGCCAAGAACAAACTAAGAACATTTGTTAATGCTGAAAATATCTTTGGCAGGTATTAATTATCAAAACACGTCATTGACCATCATTTTCCCGTTCAATTTACATACGAAATGACTCAAATCGAAAAAAAAGCCACACATTTTTCAAAAGGAAGTTAAACCGCCACATTCCCTCCTTTTCACTTTTGGCGCCATGAAATGAATTTCTCTCTCTCTCTCTCTCTCTCTCTCTCTCTCTCTCTCATATTTTCATCATAACTATCGCACCCTAAAATCCTTAAAACCCAGTCATTCCCGTCTTCTGATTGCCGGGTCAATGCCCTCGTTGAACTAATCCTCAACAAATTCTTCAACCTCTATGGCCGTTTTAACGCCACTGACCCTGCCCACAAGCTGTTCGACGGAATCTCCCAACCAATTTCTTTTCTTTTGCTATCAGTGACTCATGGTTGCTTTGGAAACTTTGAATACAAAGAAGATGTGGGTATGTCGTCTTGTATACCGAGTGATTATTTTGAACCTTTTAATTTCGTTATTTGTTTAGTGCTAAAAACTTCAGCTCGACAAACAAAAAGTTAAAAATGGAGAGGTGCTATATGGGGTTTTCTTGAAACATTGACATGGGTGTGATTTGTTGTTGCAAAATGCGGCTCTTGATTTGTCTATGAGGTGTGGTAAAGCTGATTTAGACGGGTTTTTGATGAGATGCATTAAAAAGATGTAATATGTTGGAATTTGATGATACTGCTTGCAGGAATAGTGCTAGGCTGGATGCTGGAAATGTATCGGAATTGACCAGGCCCAGCCCTGAGATTTTCGAGACCCTAGGCGAGGAAGGTTTGTAGTGCAATGGCAATTCGCTCGACCATTTCATTGGAGCTGTTAGTCGCGTGGTCGAACCACGTCAACATCTTCTCCGAATGATTTTTTTGTACAAGTTTGAAGGTGTTCACGTTAAATAAGTTGGATTGGGTGGGATTTGAACTCAGGTTTCGTGTGCAACACAAGTGCTCTTTACTACTGAACTACACAAACGCACTTTAGAAATAATTGACATATATAATATTTATTAGGTTTCTTCTATTTGGGGGCCTTATGATTGGGCCCAAAAGTGGAGGCCCAAGACGGTTACCTGATGGACTTATGCTCCATTATGGGAGGAAAACTCAGAAGTCAGAACACATGATCAAAAGTTAGGGTGTGAGAATTATATATAGCTGATTGTTCAGACGTTTAATGGGAATTCTGAAAATGATTTAAATGTTGAGAGGGGTCTTCAATAACAGAACAAGAAGAGATGAAAACAGAGCATATGGAATTCAAAAAATTAACAATTCATATGATAAACCAATGAGAACAAGAAAAGAGGGGTCTTGGAGAGAGAGAGAGAGAGAGAGAGAGAGAGAAAAGCTAAATAAATTACGCAACAGGTCGATTTATGAGTTGTTATTTGACCATGTTTCCATTGATAGTATTCATTAATAATCTTATGAGCTTTGCTACGTACACACCAGCCAATAATGTGAGGTCCCACAACAAATTTTGACAATCAGAGTCGTTCATTGTATGACGTTTAAAGGATTCACACACAAAAGATAGATTAATTGCATATCGATTAGTGTTTGATTCAAATCAGTTAAATAACAAGAAGAATTTTAATGATCGGGTCATCTCAAGTAAAATGTACAATTTTAATATTACTATATCAATGTTCGATCAACCTGATATTTTGTATGAATAATTTTTGTGCCAAAAACAAAAAAAA
>BPLS01028024.1:0-10233 GCA_019656275.1 Rhododendron kiyosumense
TTTCTTTTTTGAATAAGCGAGGGCTTTATCAACGGAAACCAAATAAAGGTGGTCATGGCTCAAGGAAGACACAAGATAAAACGAAGCATATGAGAAATGTGATCCCTATTTGAGAAACTAACCAATTGCCATGGATAAGTGTACAGAATGTCGAATACTCATGATTTATTAACATTTGAACATACTTGCAGTGAGAATACCATGAAAGAAGTGCAATAAAACTATGGATGAACATGTTCATAAAATCCAATGATATTCAACTACGCATCAAACACTATCATGCTCATTCTACACATCCAAAAAAATATATATATTTTTATTTTTTAATTTATTAACTCAATAAAAAATACAAAATAAAAACAATAAAAACAATAAAAAAATGAAACTCCACAACTCGAGGTAATTAGATATGCAACAACAATTAACCTAAGTTATGGAACCACGACCTAGCCTCAAAAGGCAAGGTCAACCTCTCCGGATGAACCATATTCATCTAGAGAGTCAAGGTCATCATCAGCTTCAGAAACCAAATCAATTTTACGAACCCAAATTTGTCTCGTTTTGGCCTTTCCAATATGAGTCTTTTTATTGGTCATGGGCTTTGAATTTACCTTTGTAAAATTAGCATGCGAAGGCATCCTACGTTCAAGCCCTTGAAAATATTTCCTATGGCTATTGATGTTATCGTAGCGGGGAGGAGTCCTATGGTAGCCATAAACAGCAAAACAAAATGGACGAATATGACCTTAAACTCCACAATTATGGCAAATGGGCACAAAATAATTATGTCCATAAGGACGAGCTACATGTGTATGTGAAGTGTATGACTCATACATCTTCCTACAATGCGGTCTAATATGGCCAGTCATACCACAATAATGACAAGTAGGAACAAATTTATTAACAACATGAGTAAAACCGTGAGATTTATTAGTATTTATAACTTTAGATTTTACCTCATTGTGCTTGTGATATCCGTTTACCTCTGCTGTCAATTGCTTCTTTGTCTGCTTTGTCATAGGAGAACTAATCAAGTTTTGCATATCATCACCATTAGTCTTCTTAATTGGACGTTTAGTTCCGTTTCTCCCTATCGGTGGAGTTGAAGACATTGCATGATAACCAAGCCCTGAACGATCGCTAGGTCTTCGTTGGATGGACAGAATATGATCCAACAATTTGGTCCCTGTCTATGTGTTATCCTCTAATTTATCCTTAGATTTGGAGCTAGCAATCAAAGTTTTGTTTTTCTTAAGAAGGAGCTCAATTTTTTTCTCTCTCATCACTCTCTTGAGTGCGTTCATTCAAAGTATTCTCTAATTTCTTAATCTTATCAAAAAGTTTTTCACTCGCCTCGATCAGTTTTTTACTAAAAACATGGAGTTTGTTGTACTTCTCTCTGACCTCATCTATGTCATCGCAACTATCTGCATCGCTATCATCTGTTTCAGAACCACTCGATTCGAAATGATCATGTGAATTCAAGGATACTCCAAAAGCCAAAAAAATTCTTTTATCATTTTCGTCGGCCCACTGTTCTTCATTCGATTTATCGAATTTGCTATCATCCCATGTTTTTGTAACGTCCCGATTTTCGGACACGTTAATTAAATTATTTTTAATTGATTTAATAATTCATAAAACTGATTTAAGAAATAAAATTCTATTAAACAGAGTTTAGTAGCGAAAATCTCAAATGTTAAATTCAAAACTGCTTAATCGTCTTAAAACTCAACAAAAATAAAACAGAGTTTGACAAATGTGATTACACTTTTGGAAATTCAAATAACATTACTCCAAATTAACAGAGCTTCTAAGGGTAAGAGGTTCAAGGCTCGACAAACTCCCCCTTCTCAGCTGGGAGGTCCTCAGCCTGGTACTGATCATCTTGTAGAGGATTCTGTTCTTCGATCTCCTGATTACCTGGCATGAAAAGCCAGCCCAACGGCACTATAATGAGTTTTGAAACTCAGTAGATAAATCTTACCCATTAACCCTTACTCTACAAGCAATCATATTTATAATAAAAGGAGGTAAGAATCGAAGAGCACAAACTCATTTCATTATATAACCATCAGCTTGAATAAATTCCCAGAATCCCAACTTCTATAATCATTCCAACACTGCAGTATTCACCACATTCCAAACTCAGAATTTCACTAGACATACTTTACAAGTCCTGCTAGGCTACCCTCAACATCTTGAGGTCCTAGTAGGCTACTATCATAATTCTAGGTCCATCAGGCTGCCCTCAAGGTCCTGCTAGGCTACCCTCAATACCTGAGGTCCCGCCAGGCTACCCCTAAGGTCCTACTTGGCCACCCCCACAATTCTAGGTCCATCAGGCTGCCCTCAAGGTCCTGCTAGGCTACCCTCAATACCTGAGGTCCTGCCAGGCTACCCCTAAGGTCCTGCTTGGCCACCCTAGCTACACCGGGTCTTTTAGGCTACCCTCAAGGTCCTACCCAGGCTACCCCCGATCACACGAGGTCCTGTCAGGCCACCCCCGAGGTCCTGCTAAGCCCACAACCTTTCATCTGTTTCCTCGTTCCGTTAACCAGAACAACATCTACATAATTTCTCTAAGCCCACAACTCATCCAATGTTCCTAGTATCCTTTCTACATTCTCAGTTCAATCAACAAAGCAATCATTTCAATTGGCGAGTAAACAATTCATAATATCAGCACATACACAGGATATACATAACTAAATCACCGTCCACTTATCTCCAGTGAGCTTAAGTCCAAACTAACTCTTTTCACATTCTCGATATGTTTTCACAGCAAAGTATTTGCATACGAATCAATGAAACATTAACAACAGTTCAACGGGCACAAAAAAAATGTACATAAACTAATTGGATTTGTCTTGAGTTCCATGACGAATCAGAACCTAGGCCCATTTGATAATTTTTAATACTGAGAATTTAAGTTATCTCAGAAGCCCTTGGATTACTCTAGTAGTTTAACAAAGTTGGTTTCTTAAAATAGAACATGATTTGGAAATTTAAGGTTTCAATAATAGATAACTTATTTTAAACTACTTTCTCTTTCATTTACAAAATCTTTTTATTCATGGATTGACACAAAACTTACAATCCCAGTGTATTAATATTTTCTTTATAAACTTACTTGTTATCACCGAAGCTAACTAAACTACAGATTATCATTTCAATTAAATTCTTTGCTTTACTCTATATCCTCCCAAGGGCTATTTCTTTTAATAATATAATGATAATCTATTTTATTTAACTTATAGTTATTCTCGTAAGTCTATTTCCCATGTAGTTTTAAAAACAAGATGTTATAGGCTTGTTATTTCTATACTGTACAAATCAATTTTTTTGTTATACAAGTGTCAACCTAACATAATAACATATTTTTATGCAGTCCAAATTTCAGTTCAATTTAATCTAGTACCAAACAATCATGGATCAGTAAATAATTATTTAATAGTAACAACTAACAACCCAACTCATGAAAGATCACTAATCAACTCTAAGAACTTAAAAACAGAACTGTTCAAGACGAACATTTCGAACCCGATATCGGAGATATATTAGGCGTGAGGTCCATGGATTGTGGCCGCAACATCGAGTATGGGTTTTGACTGTTTTTCTTAAAATATATATTTTGTCAATTGAGCTCCTGTACAAATAATATTACACATAAAAATTTCATAATATACTTAGAGTTAAGGGGTAATGAAAAATCTACGTTTCATCGATTGGGCTTATGTAAAGATATAATATAACACATAACATTCCATAATATACTTAGAGTTAAAGGGTAATGAGATATCTACCTTGATTCTTGAAGTTCTAGCTAGGACGGATGAAAATGGTGGTTTCGGAAGCGGGATTTGGTGGTGGCAATGGTGGTACTTTTCTTCCTTCTCTTTCTTTTCCTTCTTTTTCCAGCACCCTTCTCTCTCACTCTCGGCAAGGAACAAAAGAAAAAGAAGAAAAGGAAATAAAGCTTTGGGTTATTGCCTTTCTCTCTCCCACATACTCTCCCTCTGTCTCACTCTTTAATATCTTTCTTTTTTTTTTTTTACTGCCGAGAAGTGAGGGAATGGATGGTGGGTTTGGTTTTGGCACAAAAAGAGGGAATGAGATAGAGGGGTGATGGAGAGGTGGTGGAGTATGAGAACGTGGGAAGTAAGTATGGGTTTTGTTTGGATAGAATTTTAGCTAGAGTTTTTAGGGTGTAGTTAGGAAGCATAAGGGATGAGGATGGATCAATGTATATCTAAAGTAATACATATATATATCTCCTATACAAGTTTGTTAGTAATATCAATTATCCACACAATAATTTATTTTAATTAATCAATCTAATTAGTTATTGAATTAGTATTTAATATTTCAATTTTGTATAAAAAAAAAATAGGGCAAAAATCCGGGTCGTTACAGTTTTAGTGACGAGAGCCTTCTTTTTCATTTTGTTAACACATTCTTAGGCGTAATGACCAAAACCATAGCACTCGAAGCATTGTGGTCCCCTTAGGTGGTCCTTTTCCCTCCTTTTTATTTTTTCAAGAAAATTCTCCTTTTTCTTTATTATTTTTGTTTTTCATACCATTTTTAAATTGTTTAAAAAAAAATTTCATCTCCTCAAGATCAACATCACTACCACTTTCTGAACCTTTATTATATTTTTGCATACTTTTAAAGGCAATCGAAGTCTCCGAAGGTTTTACTTTTAGCTGAACAGGTTCAGATTGCAATAAGTCAACCTCGTAAGTTTGGAGAATCCCAACTATTTCTTGAACAGACGTTTCTTTTAACTTTCTCTTACCCTCTAGCATAGTAACTTGAATTTTAAATCTAGGAGGTAAAGAGTGCAAAATTTTCTTAATACTACGAAAAGATGGAATTGGCTCACCCAATTTCTCGTAGCTATTGACGATGGCGATGAGCTTGGAGTAGAATTGATTGAAGGTCTCTTCCTCCTGCATTCTAATGGTCTCAAACTCTGTGGTAAGCCTTTATAGCTTTGACTGCTTTACAACGTCTGTCCCCTCGTGGCCAGTAACCAGAATATCCCAGGCCTCTTTCGCAATTTTGCAATTAGCTATTTTCTTGTGCTCATTTATATCAACAACAACAAATAAAAAATCAAGTGCACGATTGTTAGCCTGAAGTAAAGCTTTTCTTTGTCCGATAACTCAGACTGAGTTTTTTGAACCGGCTTATCCTCTATAGTCTTCACGGGTCGTGTGTACCGCACAATACACGAGTCCCAAATTTCTTCACTGGCTGATCTCATTATAGCCCTCATTCTAGATTTCCAGTAATCAAAATTATCAGCATCAAGTATAGGAAAAATTTTAGACATGTGATTCATGTTCATACTGATGATGGATCTGCTCTAGAATAAAATAAATTCTAAAGGAAGGAGTAGCCCACTTTGATACCAATTGAAAAAACAGGGTTCCCTAATAATCTGTAAAAAACCCTAACAGTATGAACGCGAATCACTACGTAAAATTTTCAAAAATAATAACTTAAGTAATCAAACCCACAACGCAGATATATACGTGGAAAACCCCAAAACGGGTAAAAACCACGGGAAGGAATCAAATCACTATAATCATTGTGCAGTTACAGATATACCTATCTAAACGATGTAAATCCTCACAACGTTTTAAGTACTACCTGCCGAATCACACATACACCGCACCCAATGATCTTGATCACCAACGGTCTTGAATCCACAAGCCCTCCAATCAACTTAACGGAAATCCTCTTTCGAAAGATGGCTCTCGTAAGAACAACCTATTGCTTCACCTTTTATTTCCTATTGCCGCCGTCCGTTTTTTCCTTCTCTAAATAATAGCGTATATATATGGCTTGCCCCCTTTTCTTTTGACGTTCTTTTTTTTTTATGTAAGGCTGTACTTTTTAACCTAGGCACAGGAACTAACAAGTCCATATATGGATGGATATCTTTGTCACGATTCTTTTCATTTAAAAAATTGGATTGATCCGTCCATCGATCTGTCTTCGCCAAAATTCGTGTCGCTGAAGCCAACCTCTTCTTTTATCCAGAACGCTCACTTTCAATTATAAATAAATGATTCTTTCCACTCTAATCCTATACAGACTCACTAGCTTATAAAAAATAATTAATAAAATTACAACTCGATAAAAATTATGTGTTTTGTCAAACGGAATTGCCAATACACAAAGACTTCAGAATTTGGTCCTTACAGAAGTGGCTTAGGATCAGGTTAGGTTCAAGGGTTTTGCAAACAATCAAAGCTCAAACACTTGACATTCCTGAAGTGTTCTTGATTCGTTTCATCATCGAGGAATCAAATACCGTAAGTAAACTAATCTGGAATCCCAGATTGGGTTGTCTACAGTAGCCCATCTTTGACGGCACTTGAAGCACCATTGACTTGGTACAAGTAATGTTAAAGAACTCTAGACACCCCTCAAGGCAATCCAGAGTAGAACATACTAGCAAAGTAGACAAGTAAACTTTAGGAACCTGATTGGTGGAATGGACAGGTGGTCCATTGCTGGGGATGGAAGTAGAAGTGGATGAGTGAATTGCCGCTTGTTGATCGAATTTAGACAGAACAGGCTATCGCTGCAGATTTGGATAGGACAGGTCGTCGTTGCTGGGGAATAATTACTTGTGGATGCGAGGACCATCGGATGATATTCTGATCGTTGTTGAGGGACTAAAAAGGATGATATGGCTGATCGTTGATGATATGTCTGATCATCGTTGAATGGACTGAGATGAACAATATGGTTGACCGTCGTTGATGATATGACTGACCATCACTGAATGACTGAGATGGACGATATGGCTGACCATCATTGATGATATGGCTAACTATCACTGAATGACTGAGACGAACAATATGGCTTATCGTCATTTGATGATATGGCTAACCATCGTTGATGTAGATGGATGATATGGCTGACCGTCGTTGATGATATGGCTGACCATTGCTGAATGGCTGAGACGAATTATATAGCTGATCGTCGTTTGATGATATGGCTGATAATCGCAAAATGACTAAGATGGACGATATGGTTGACCATCGTTGATGATATGGCTGACCATCGCTAAATTGGACAGAAACAGACGATACGGCTGACCGTCGTTGATGCTATGGCTGATCATCGCTGAATGACTGAAACGGACAATATGGCTGACCGTCATTGATGGAGGACAGGCGGATCGATTTTCAGAATGATCGTGCCATTAACAATTGGACAAGACTGGCTGTCGTTGATTTGTTCCGCAGGAGATTGCATCGCAGCCCTTTGGTAAACAAATCGCATGATGGCAACCATTCTAGCATAACTTCCACAAACTGGCCACTTTCTTGTTTTTAACAGTTGATATGCACAATATGCAAAGATGTATACTATATGAATGCACAAACTGAAAATGCAGACTAAAGGAGGCTCCTAGGAGGACAACGATGCCTAAGGACTATCACTGAGCCCCGGTACGTTACAGTCTTTTGCTTCTAAGATGCATACCCAGATAGATAGACGCTTGAGCGGGCCGGCATGCCCCCGTTGACATTTAGCAGTGGCATTGCGCCTGGGTGCCCCTTCTTTGATGCTTGGGCGGACAAGCCTTGTGGATATGCTTTGCTTAGCCTTGGGCCGACATGCCCTTGCTGTCCACGAGATTCCACTACTTATCGGTTATAGATGCTAGGATAGCAATATAAAAATTGCATTTTCCAGTTTAATAACTCCCTTTTGAGAAAGTCTAAAATAGTGCATAAACTGCTAATATCTAATTTGCATTAACAAGTGACTGAGTTGACACACAGACATGCACACATGCACAAACTCGCCTAGCTTGAACGAAAAGGAAAAAGAGCCCCCGGATAAGATGCGGACCCTTAAACACATGGAAAATAATGAAATTTTGGACATTAACGCGCCAAAACTCACAATATCCCTAAACAGGTGAAACTGACACCTACAAGGCCAAAATAGATGTACAATGACCTGTAGGAATCGATAAAATAAGGAAAAGCATCCCGAAACGAGTATGGATTGAAAAGCTGGAAAAATGCCACAAAGACGGACAAAAGACGCAAACGATGACTCATGTAGGCCCGGACTAAAACCGACACCTCCGTGCAGTCACGTTAGATCCACATGACCTACATGACATGACAAAAACATGGCAAAAGCCCCTTGAATAAGATTCAAAAGCAGTAGCTGACTGCTGTTGATTGTTGCCAGAATTGAATAAGTGCGTGCAGGTTTGAGACCAATGCGCATCACTTTTAGCAAACGCATGTGAACCTCAAACTAGCGCGCGTGAATACAAGTCTGCTACGGCTACTTACACCAGACTTCGCTGAACTTAAATAAACTGTGAGCCGTTAGGCCTCGCCAGCAATTCGTTCTGTTTTTTATGCTTAAAATCTTTTAAGGCTTATGCTCAACTTTGAAATTGAAGTAGTAGTTTGCAATAAAATTGAAAGATGAAAGGTTTTCCCCCCTTCCGCATAGATGAAGCTTGTCTTCTTCTAGACCAGGGCGATGTACCAAAACCTTAGATCAAATTGATAGATTGTGACCAAGTCTCAATGAGAAACTGCCTACGTATCCCATTGAGGGAATCAAGTCAAAACGTAGTTTAGGCAAAGGTTCACTCGTGTATTTACCTCACCTTTTACGCTCTAACTTTTGCCTAGAACCGCCCATTTGGGTCTTCGGTCTAACGAGCTTTCAAATATTGCCTTTACTTTTGCCTAGACCGCCCTCATAGGTTTTCGATCTAGCAGGCTGCTCTTACTTTTGCTTGGAATTGCCCACCCTTGGGGTTTTTAGTCCAACAGGCTTCTCTCAGGGAAAAGGATTTTGAATTGATCCAAGCTGACCAAGGTATTGAATTTATTGTCGCCGAGGTCGATGAAATGGCCGCAGCCCCAAATGAAATGGCTTTGATAACGCAGAGGCTAGAGTGCTTGGCGGAAGGCTGTTCTTGCAAACTTGATCATGGTATGAGGCCCTGGATCTTCTGAGCTTTTGCTTCACATGGTTTGGCACCTGGTAGCAAAGGGATTCGATACTTCTTTTATCTCAGGATCAACGCCAAGCATGTCTTTTGAGAGACCATGCCAAGATGTCGATGAATTCTTTGAGCTTGTCTGACTGGGTGCAATGCTCCTTTGGGGACAGCGTTTGAACCAATTTGAACCATTTGGAGGTGTACCTCATTTTTCCAGTTTATTTGAAAACTATTATGTCAATTTTTAGGCTGAGCTTGCCTTTCGTCTTCCCTTTCGGCGAGGGAACACATTTCCTTAGGGATGATCCCATCGAAATCTATCCCTTTGTCGTCAGGGTCGACATAGTTTATTCAAAAGCTAGCAAAGTACTTAGAAGCAAGATAATGCATATCATAAAGAAAGCCCTGTGGGGTTGCCAAATACAGCAAAAGGCTCGAATTGATAATAAAAGCTACAACATGGAGGGCCAAGAGACACAAACTCCGACTCAGAGCTACACTTAGACAGACTCAAAAGACTTTGTGTCAGACTCAGACAAAACGCCAATGCAAACTAGACGCGGTTTGAAAATGCAATTTTTATAGTTACCCTTGGCTTCCACAAAGAGAGATAGGATCTAGAGGATATCAGGCCCAAGTAACAGCACTTTGGCTTCCTCAGCTTATTCAAGCAAACCTACCAGGTGCTCCCTTGAACAATGGACCTCAGCTTGTTAGTCTGCTCCTTTGTAAGCTCTTCATTACTGTCAATCTAGGTGTCAGCAGTGAAGACCAATTGCCCGACCTACAGCCATCACATTAATCTCTGGTTCGAATGGGATGGATACGATTGGTTTGGGTTGGCTTTCTGGGACAATATAGTGGCTAGGGTTGAATATGGTGGAGCTCGGGTTGATTTGAGTGGAGATGATAGATATCTAACCAACTAGAGGGTCAGAGTTGTGTTGAGGCAAGGAGTTGGAAATGACGTTGGGTTTTGATGAGGGTGGAGTTTGAAGAGTGCCATTGTCAATGAGATCTTGAATCTCAAGTTGAAGACGATAGCACGCGTCAATGGGATGGCCAGGCATTTAATGGATGGCACAAAAGAGGTGAGGCTTGTAACCAAAGGGTAGGACTTTTGACGGGAAAGTTGGGGTCAAAGGTTTGAGATGCCCAAACTTGATGAGTTTTTCCATCACTACAGACAGAGGTGTCTCAAAGATAAAGAAACTCTGAGGTTG
>BPLS01028025.1:0-16404 GCA_019656275.1 Rhododendron kiyosumense
AAGAAAAATGCGCAGCTATTTATTAAACACAATATGATTTATTACTGAAGCTAGCATAGCCCATCTTGCAAAACCAAACACATTCAACATGACACAACTAAACAGACCTACTTAGAACCAATAACCACGAGCAACGTGGTGCGGACCTAACCAACCATCTGCCGCCCATCTAGGTCTCTATTCCAATACATGTCGCCGGCCACGTGGCAAGTTGGCATTGGACTATCCAAGTGGGTCCTGAACATATTTCTAAGATTCCAAACCCCACACCTGAAACAATAACTTTATTGGACAAAATAAACAACAAGAAGACACCCAACATACTGTCCCCACCTCATCAACAATCTTAATTTTCACTAAAGCCACATTTTTTATAGCTGATTCATTCCTCAGTTTTCACAACTGCTGCTTCTGTGACAACTTCCTCTTCCACTTCAGCTGCTTTTTCTTCAATAGCAACTTCATCTTTTGGAGCTTCAGAGACTACTTCTGGTTCCGCTTCCGGCTCTGCCGGAGCCTCCAGCTTAGTCTCCACCTCAGCTGGTTCTGGGGCCACCTTTGGAGAAACCTCTTCTTTTTCCTCTACAACTGCCTCTTCGACCACCACCTTAGCCTCTTCCACCACCACTTCCTCGGTCTCGACCTCAACTACCGGAGTAGCTTCCGGCTCTGGAACTGCGGGTTCCTCTGGTGCTGCAGCCGCCTCTGCTTCCTTCTGCTCTTCCGCTGGTGGCTCTGTTGCCACGGTTGCTGGCGCGGTCACTACCTCTTCGGTGATTGTTTCTTTGGTGGTGGTCTCTTCGGCTTTGATTGTTTCCATTTTAGCTTCCTCTGGGAGTGCTGATGTAACTGACACAACCTGCACCATTCCATAATCAAATAACAACCACTACAATTAATGTTTGATAACCATAAAAGCTAATTAATCGTTTTGCATGATAATAATGTCTTCGAATTCATGAAGTTTGAGATTCTCATAACCCCGTGCATTCGAAAGTACACTGAAATAGACAAATACAGAGTTCGAGGATAGATGATCCAAAAAAAGCTAGATCCACGTAGAGGTGTTTTAATCACATAACATGGCTATTGATTTCAGTTTCTTGTTTGATGTTGCATTGCTTTCTTAAGTTATCCCATCAATCGCGCCGGTAATCCTTGGAAATAAACGTAAACAAGATATGTGGAATCCATTTGTGTTAAAAAAGAAGTTTCAGTTGCGTAGAGAGATCAAAATCATCATTTGAAATGATATGATTGAGTGAAAATGAATCATAGAAAACACTGATATCTCTAAGAAGATCTAGATCAGACCAGATCAGATCAGCTGAATTAGTAAAAAAAAAAAAAACATGCTAGTAAATTAGTTGGGATTCGAGGTACCTCAGCAGTGGCCATTAACACCCAAGGGGAATTGTAGTTGAAGGGAAAAAAGAAAAGAGCTTACTTAAGTAAGACCCAGAGATAACAAAGGAAGTAGAGGAAGAAAGGAATGCAGCTTGGGATGAAGAGAGATTATCACTACAGAGATTTATATAGTGGTGGAGAGGCCTCAAGTTGGTAAGAGAGAGATCTAGAGAGAGAGAGAGAGAGAGGGAGAAAAAAAAAAGAGGAGAGAGAGAGAGTACTGGGGGTGTGGGGGCACATGATGGATCGTTGGAATTTGATGTTTCGTCTCACTGGATACAATGAAATTGGCATGTTCGCTAACAGTGTGAAATAGTGGGTGGTGATGAGATTTCTTGTGTTAACATATTCGGAGTACTACTTTTTTGTGATCTTGCAAAATAATGGAGTGCCATTTTTCGCTTTGGTTATGATATTCTTTTGGTTTTGCGTGCTTACGTGCTTTGTGCAGTCGGGAATTGAGGTGACCTGGTGGGAAAAAAATCAGCAAATCCCTCATCATTTACCCATGTTCTAAACTTAATTATACGGATTATGATTCATATATATATTTTTACAACTCAAATCTTGGGACGTCAATCCCACTGTCCTTTTGCGGGCACTCCAATTAAAGTCAGAGTAAAGTTCTGTATAGACTGGTCCTAAAAATGAGTGGATAGAATCTGAAAAATTTCATAACTTCGGATTTTAAGAGAGAGCAAACTTCGAAATCTCATGCCTTGACTATTATGTCAACCCCTTGGAGTTCTTTGTAATATGATTCATACTTGCCCAAAACAAACCCGTTCAACGTTTTTCTTTCTTCTTTTTTTTGATATGATCCCCAGTTCAACCTAGCTAGCTACACCCACAAACAAACGTGGCCGTACAAATAAGCTCTTGGATGGTTGATTTGTTAAATGAATTCCCTAAAAAAGCTAGCAAAAGTCACATTTTTTAATATATATATTTAAAGGTGATGAATTATTGCATAAACTGGCTTTTTATGGTTTCTTTTTATCGTCTGGATCTAGTAAAGTCACATTCATGATGCTGAATTGGGTGTCATTGTTTAACATAATATTTGAGAGAATTTCAAAAGTTCTGGCATACGTCAATTCAGAATTCCGTAAGTAATCATCTCTCTTGTGTTAATTAAGTTTTACAAAATCGTATAAGTACTTGATTTAATCCAATCAAATTCCATTAAACAATTATTGATTTTACCCTCACTTGTGAGTAGTTTTCTCAATTACGTATTATACTCTGATTTTTAAAGTGGGTTGGCAATTTGGTAGTATGAAGTTATTAATTAACTAACTCACATGAAAATGGGTGAATATGTATTTCTACGATCATCTCGTTGTTTGCAATTGGTTTGTTGGTGATACTGTCAATTGGTGGTATTTCAAACAAATATCGACAAAATAGGGATTACAAGTTGGAAACTAACGCTATAATATCTCATCCCTATGATCAATTTCTACATTGTCATTTCTTTTAATTGGGTTGTTTGGTCATTGATTTTGGAGAGGTGGCATGTGAAGTGGATTATTTCCCCGTCATCATTAGCGGGTCTTTCTATCTGGTGAAACACGTTTGGGAAACAACGTTCTTCGCTACACTGTGGTCCTTATGGTTAGTGAGAAATGATTATATATTCAACAATACTACAACGGAAGTGGGGGAAGTTGGGGAGCTTATCAAAACCAGAATTGCGATGTGGGTGAAGTCAAAATTTGACATTAAGATTTATACGGTGGAAGATTTTAAAGAGCATCTCGATGGAATCCGAAAGGTGAAATTGTAATTTAGGTTTAGGTGTATTTACATCCAACTATCTGTTGGATGTTTGTTTTATTTTCTTTTTCATTTGCTCTCTTGATGTATCCCTTTCGAATTTATAAAAGTTTTGTTTGTTAAGAAAAAAAAAAAAAAAGTGATAAGAGAAAATGCTGGTAATTAATGTGGATTTTAACCAATATTGAATTTGGTTAATGCTTGATAAAGTAAAAAATAAATAAAATTGGTTCATGTCCAATTAATTTAAGGCACTGTGTTAGGAAAATGGCTTGCTGAGATGGAAAATGATTGGCCGGTGTAAAGTGTGGGAGGCTTACTTCAACTAGGGTATGATAAGATTCCTTTGAAATACAAAATCCAGAGGTGGCATTCTAATTGGTTTTTGTCACCTAGGATCGATACAACCTGTCTTCGTCTAGTTGATTCAACTATGCTACTATCATACATATTTATAGTGCACATAATTACACAAACGACTCACTTATATCAAACATGAGACCCACAGACACTGCACATACATTGGGTGTGTGGGCTTCTTATTTGATGTGAAAGAGTACCTTGAGTTTCACCTTGTGTAACTTTTTATGGATTTTTCCTTTTTCACACTTCACTCATGCATGCATGTGAGATGGTCTAATTAGCAAGATGCAAGTTGGGATGTATCAGTAAGTCTACTGAGTACGAAACCATTCCTGCTCCAAAACACGATGCTGACATGGATTGGGTCCCATGTTAGCTTTAAGTCAAAAAAGAAAAAGAGATCTGGAGTGGAGCACGAGAAGAGAGAGAGAGAGAGAGAGGAGGAGGAGGAGGTTGTCGATGAACTCATTGCGGCAAGGATAGGATCTGATTTCTCTTTCGCTTTGGATCAATGTGAATTAATTAATTAAGGAGGTATATTGCTATTATTTTCGTAAATTGAAAACTTATTGAGCCACCTAGTCTTGGATCGTAATACTTTACGGTCATATATATTCAATTCGAATTTATGAATGATGAAGATACAAAAATTTATTCATGCATTTACAAACTCATTGAGCTGCCCAATTTCAGATAGAAAAGGGATTCAATAGTTTCAATTAGTTTGAACTTTTGGAGCATCTCCGATTGTTTGAGAGTTAAATGTCGAGTTATTTTCGCATTTTTGTCGAAGCTAAAGTTTGATAAAATGCTCCTATATTTTCACTACTAAGAAAAATGCATGCTAACCCTCCTCCCTTAGGATGAAGGATGACAGGTACAAAGTGTATTAATAATCACGAATAATGTATTGATATTTGTAAAAGTGTATTAATATCTGTAAAAAATAGATTAATATATATCAAAATTTATCTAAAATTATTTGAATATTATCATTTGTCTAGTAGACAGACTAGTCAGCAAAACCTTGCTACTAATAGCATTGCTTCAAAGTGACTAATGGGCCCCGTTAAAATTTAAAAAAAAGAAGCGACTTTTTTTTTTTTAATAATAAAAAAGGGTGAGATGGAGCAATCAGCGTAACTATTCCTCTTGGGCGTGACCATAGAGGCTCCTTACCCATCAATGGAACGTCCAGTTTGAGCCATAGCTACCGTACAAGAGGACGGCCGTCATCACAGCACCACTGGTAAAAACTCCTCCCTTTGATCCGCAGACAAGATTTGAGTATTTGCCGGGACTCAAACTCACGCCTGCGTTAAAGGAGGTAATTAATGAGTCTCACCAACTAGGCTACCGCCTCGGTGGTAAAAAGAAGTGACTAATGGGCCAAACTCTCTCATTAGTACAGTCAAATAGTCTTGGTCAATGATCTTCCTCAAGCTCCTACACTTCAAAACCCCAGAATGACCCCTTTCCCGTGGCCAACAAGATAGTTTTAGAGGTATCATATCGGACGTGCAATAGCTAGCGGCCTTGTCTATTAGCTTGATTTAATTATTTTATGTTGTGTATGACTCGTCTATTATTGTGCCCAGGCCTGGCTCTGGGCTAAGGTCCAAGAGGCCAGCGCCTTAAGCTTCCAAGAATTTGTAAAAATTAGGGTTTCTTATTATTTTGGATATTCATTATATATGTCCAATCTTTTTTAGTATAGCAACACTAGAGGCCCATTTTAATACCCAAACCAAATTTTACACTTCAGAGACACAGACTCAATGGTTGGGCCCAACTTGACTTGCTCAATCAAAGGAAACAAAAAAGGAAAAAGAAAATGCAGATCACGGGCGGCTGTCTTCATGTAAAGCTCTTTGGAAAATGATCCCATGTGATGAGTTCCTATATAAGTTTTATGCATATTCTAACATTAACAGCTCTAATATTCTAAACACACAATAAAATGAAAGAAGATGAATTAGAGATCAAAGAAGAGAAAACAGGATCAGAAATTAGTATTTGTATGGATTTTTCCTTGTCGAATACATGCTTTTGGCTTTGAAAAAATCATTTAACTACTTGTTATTTTATTGTCGTAAATTTTATTAAGAGCCTCATTGTCTACGTCTATTTTAGGCCCTCAAAATCTCAGAGTCGGCCCTGATTGTGCCTATCGTATTAAAATAAACTCGACTAACTCTGATCTATGAACACATCACAAGTCGGACATGCATGTAGTGCTTATCTCGTGTATGTGTCGTTTCATATACGTGTCTACATGATCCTTGTAAAAGTAAAAGTAAATAGGAGTATAACTAAAAATAGCACTAACCGTATAAAATACCTACTCTTTCGATCATTTATTGTTATATATATTGTTTTGCATTTCTATTTAGTTATCGTTTTCTGAAGTCACTTGCGATGATAAGAAGTAAAACAATCCACGGCAAACAACTCTCCTTGTGTACTTCTTCTTGAAAGCGAAATTCCCTCTTCCTTTTTCCTCAAATTTAATCGGTCGATTTCACTTAGACAGACATAGTAATGATACATTCGTGGTCATGGAGTTTTCATCCTAGCATCGTGCGTCTCAAAATGACCGGCGTATACAAACTGCTAAATTGTTTCCAATCATACTACGCAAGCTTAGATCCATTTTGCAATGCCATTGATACACTCATGATAAAAATATGTCGGGCACTCCAACACTCTCGTGTCCTTCACTAAGTGTACGAACCTTACAGGATCGTGTGACGGAATTCAAAACCACCTCTTTCACTTTTGCCAAGGATGTAATCGCGAGCTTCTAAGGACAATGGAGCAGTAGAGTATAGTAGTTTTGTTGTGGTAGATCACCGAATTGCACTACTTTTCTTGAAGTGGATCCCAATGTTTTCTATTAGTAGTACTGCAAACTCCGTACGCTGATTGCCACAGCAGCAAGGCAAAGCCAAGCCCGGCCCAAGCACATGGATTCCTCGGGAATTGTGGTGATTCAAACAGCAAGATCTGGATCAGCAAGAAAAAGGCCATTAAATGTGCCGTTTGATTTCATTGCATCCTTTTTGTTTTAAGAGAAAAAAAAAAACGTCTTCACGGAGTAATCCATAAACTTTAGCTCAATCATGCGCGTTTAAAAGTGTTTTGTCGAACAATGTAAATTTTAAAAAAAAACTATTCGCCAGAATGTTTAAACTCTTGTAGTGAGACTCCGTTCCGCTTTTTTTCTAAACATTTTTTTTCAAAAAAAGGTATTTTCAAACTCAAATATAACGAAAATGAAAAATAAATTTTCAATTTTTTTGCACCGTTTAAAAGATTTTGATGAGATCTATCAAACAAGATCTATATTTGTGAGAAAATTATTTGTGTAAATATATAATTTTTGAGTTTGAAATTACATTTTTAAAAAGAAAGGTTTTACAAGAAAGTGGAATGGGCTCTGAATAGTTTTTCTAAAAATCTGTACAATCAATTATTGAAACGGACGTCAGAAATTATGCGAAACCATAAATAATTTGTTCACGGCTCTACTAAGTTTCTCTCTTGTTTTAGTAGAAAAAAAAAGAGAGGTGCTAGGGACATATCGGATGTGGCACATCTCAGCAACATCCCTCTCACATACAGACGGGGCCCGTTTTAGTGAGCCCCATCTGTATATGAGAGGGTATGACTGAGGTGTGCCACATTTGATATGCCTTTAACATTTTTGAAAAAAAAAAATAGTTTGGGGAAAACAATGAGCTCAAAAGGTGGTGGAAAGTGAGAGTGACAGGAGAGGTTAGATGGTGGGTCGGCTGTGGGCTTGGGCGGTGGGGGGTGGGGCCCGATTTATTGACTATTAAAAGAACAAAAGGAGACCTATGTACCATGATGCCAGCCTACGTTTGAGCAAGAAGATGGGTGTGCCACGTAGGAATCAGTCATCCACACATGGGATTGATGTGGATTGAAACTTAGTAACATGATGAAACTAGCACCACACTGTCCATTTTAGGACTAAAGAAGATTGTCTAGAATTGATCCAAAAAAAAAGATTGTTTATGTAAATACTTATTCTAATCCCAGAGTAGCTCAAGTGACTATCAAAATAAGCCGTAAATCGAGACATCTTGAGTTTTGAAATTTAAAATCTCTTAGGGTCATGTTGCACAAGAGAAAAATCTCTAGTGAATCTTTTAATACCAGCGTGGATGACCTCCTGCCTTTGACAGAATCGGGGAAGAAAATAATCATGTTGTGCGTAAGTTGACTCGGACACCCTTGATCGTTGTATCGAAAAAAGAGAGAAAGAAGTGTGCTAGTACATACTTGTATCATCTAAAGACGAGGGTATTACTCTTCAAAATGTAAAGCTCAACTCATCTTTAACAATTCTATATTCCAGACAAATAAGAGATTGGGGATTTAGAGAAATTCAGGGTTGCTCTATGGATGAAATCAAAGTTCAACATCAGAGAATATTCATTGGAAGATTTCAGAGGAAATTTGAATGTGATAAGAGCAGTCAATAACTGAAGCTTATGGAGGAAAGCTATACGGGATGGAGAGTGCTTGAGTTTCTCCTGTTTTTTTTTTTTTTTTCCTGTAATATGTTTTTTGATCTCTTTTTTCATGTTTTTGCTTGTTCGCGCGGTTGGTATATATCTCACCAACTTTGGGTCCTTAGTGGCAAATGATCAATATCGAGAGCTAAGGCGCCAACCTTGTTAGGATGTCAATTTCTCCTCGTAGTGATGCCGTATACTTTGGATCCTTTTAATCGTTGTACCTTGTTTTAATGATTAATAAATTTCTTTTGCCGATAAAAAAAAAAAAAGATTGAGCATTTATACTGGAAAATAGGAGGAGCCTGTGTAACATTTCGAGGCTATTTTTCGGCTCTCTGTTTCATTCATCAAGTGAAGAGTAGTGATACATGCAATATAGACTAAGATACTGTACATCTCAAGTTTTGTGCACATATATGCTGTTCGAAAAAAAGTACACACATTTTAGGCCACACAAGAAAATACAGATGTACTTGAAATTATCCGATTTACGTGAAGTCCGCAAAAGTAATTTGAGGTCCACGTGTACGAGGGTTCTGGATATATCTATATCTGGATGTGTGCACAATCTTTTCCAATCTTATTTTTTCCATCTACTTTTGGCAAAACATGTAATTAGGAAAATGATAATGCCAAAACTGTTTTTGTTGGTGTCAAACCTCTGGTGCAACAAAAGCTTGTATCATGTGCAATGTACAAGACTTTTATGCATTATAGTTTTGGCACCAACAAAATAGTTTTGACATTATCACTACCCATGTAATTATTATGCAACCGCGGTATGTAGTTACATTTCTCCATCTCTTGTGAGCAGAGGCGAAACAAGAGTCGCAACGTGAGCAACTGCATCAAACCGCTTTGGAAGACCACCAATGTCGATAAGCTCACTCAATGATGCCTTTCGGAGATCATAACGAAGTAGGGCCCGATGATCATACACCATCAAAACTTCCCAATCTTCAAGAAAACACACAATTTCAACGTCCCTGATGTTTCGCCCGATTTGCTCTTCATTTATAGTGAAAATATGAGTCCAAGACTCTACAACGCCATAATCTTCCATGATCCATATCTCTATACGATCGGCAAATGATGTATTCAAAATCAAAAGCTTCCCTTTGAACGCTCTAAGAGAAAAACTCCCGCGTCCTAATTCCAGTTGAGGACGCGGAACAACATCGAATTCTTCGGTGTCCATATCGAATGAAACAATTTCCCTAGAACCGCCGACCCAATGAAGAGCTCCATTCACAAATGCTTTGCAAACCGAGTGTCCTGAACTCAGAACAGAGGTATTGTATTTAAATCGCCAACCGGTATCCCCAAGAGTATGCACGAATACCTTTTGGTGCAAGGGATTAAAATCGTTATGCAGCGGGAAATTTACAATCGCGAGTACTTTGTATTTGTTGGTCATTGGGACTACACCAAATCCTACAACAATATCACCAGGCCTGTCTTCCATGCTAACTGGTCGGGGAATTTTGATATGTTCTCCAGTACAAGGATTACAGATATAAATCTCATACCTCTTCGTAGGATGCACCAAACATATCAGACCGTTGCAAGAACTCACAACTCGAAATTCTTGGAATTTCGGTTTCTCTAAGTTGACTTTATGACAAGAGTACCGATTCGGGGTTTCTTCATTGTGTACAAAGTACAATGTGTTGAGATTGTTACCTGCAAAGAATGTGAAAAGGAGAGAAACCGTATCATATTTCTTGATTGACCTGGTTACATAGGGGATTCTATTCACAGACTTGTTTGTATACCGGAGCTAGTATGCACTAATAAGACGACACAAATTACAAAGTTAAAATGGGTATGTATTCTATTTATAAATCGCGTATTGGGTTCTAAGGGATGTTTTTTGGGTCATGAGTGGAGACCGTGCGCATACGTTTTGAGACAAAAAAACGAATGGATTCTTGAATATGAAGTTTGTCCAACATTTACCTTTGTCTCTGCATATGGTATCAGTGAGGATGAGATTGGGATTCCTTTGAGATGAAAACTGCAGGTGCTTGTGAACAAAGGCAGGGTTGTGGGGTAAATCGCGCATAGCCTGGCACAAACTCGTACATCTGAGAAAAGATTTGACAGGTAATCTAGCAACTATCTCGTTGGTTATATCTTCTGAAAAGGGATCCGTAATTTCTTCAGAAGAGGGTTCCATAATTGGGCAGATAGTGTTACTTCTAGCAACTATTTCATTGGTAATTATATCTTCTGAAAAGATATCCCAAATTTCTTCGGGAGAGGGTTCCATAATTGGGTACATATAGTTACTTCAATTTTGGAATGTGGAAGGATTACGGAAAGTGCGATGGATTTAATATATAGGTGAAGTTAGAAAACACCTTTCCATAAGGACAAAGCAGTTGGTAGAAAACACCTATCTATTGCATAATCCTTGTTCATTTACACAAAACACGCAACGCAGGAAATAAATGGGCAATCGCCAAAAATGATGACTATTTCATTCAATAAAGTATTTAACAGTTTTGGGAGATTCCCTTTTATCCAAGTGATTAAACATGTCAATTTGTAATTGTGTTGGAGTCCGAATGTACGTAGTAGAAGAAATGTATTACTATGGATAAAGATGAATTGAGAACTCGTATAGTGCAAGGTTCTGTAAGGCATCTTGTAGGGCACATATAGCTATCGATTTTGATAAGAAATGGTTGAGATATGATTTTTAATTATGATCGGTAGGAATCATTTATTATTAGTAATAATTGATTTTTAATGTAAACCGTTGATTAATGAGATCGATGGCTATATGCCGCCCTACATGCATGTACACTACAGCACCCCGAATTCGGATAAAGATGGCCTCATCGTGTGACCGGCCTCATCGTGTGACCAATTTAACTTCAATGTCAATTCTAGTACTATCATTGTACTACTATCATGTACTAGACAACCCATCTCATTCGAATGCCTAATTCTTCATTAGTTGATTTTCTCTACTTGAAGCTTACTTATTTGCCGATTTATGCAATTTTTGCCGTAGCGGTTCTACATAGAGCCAAGGGTATTCAAATGAAAAATGTTTGACGATTTCATAGTCCTAAATTAATGGGTTGCCTCAAGTGTAGGGCGGAGACCGACGGAGCACAATATCCGGTAAGTCCAGAGTCAAACTCACAGAGACAGCGATGTGTGCTGACTAAAAACTCGGATTTTACTAATTAAAAGGGCTCTTAGGTAGCCACTCATTGTAGTTTTGATTGAGAGATTGACTAAAATAAAGAAATTTGTTTGTTTTTTTTAATAATTAAAAAGATGGTATGGTCATGGGGTTCATAGTATTCGCAACCAGTCCGGGTTAACCTGCTCCATTCAGTGTTCTTAAAAACATTTAATATTAGATCGAAAAAGATACCCCGTAAGATGCGAGACCCTATGGTCGCCGTATACCCATGCGTAACAGAGAATGAGTTTTGGACCCCTATTACCCCGTTCACATGGGCTCCGACAATGCTCGGGTTCGTCCACGGGAAGTATTTTTCCAATCTAAGATTATTTTTCCATTGTTTGAAAATCGGAACGGTGCCCGAACTAGCCACAGTGCGCTAATCATCCCGTGACCCTACCTAAATGATTACTCACTCATTATTAAACAAGAAGCAAAAGAAACCCTAACTTGCATCATGCTTGAAATCTAATTTAAACAAAAGATTAAAACTAAATTAAGATCCACGAGCAACTTTAATTAAGAACGAAACATAAAATAAGTTACCAAAAGATGTGTTCTTGAATAAAACTTGAAAACTTCAAAGGAAAGTGCTCCGAAAAGAAGAGAACGTAAGTAAAAGCTGCTAATGAAAAGTACGAACCCTAAAAACAGAGTTTTGTGGATATTTATTCAAAACCCTAATTATTCAGAATAAAGGAAAAATTGACGAAGCAATAAAATTCCCGCTGTAGCCTTCGGTATCGATATTGGAATGTGGAGTATCGATACATATTCCTCTGTGTTGACCCATGGACCACTTTTGCACCCATGTGAAGTATCGATACATATTCTTCTGTTGACCCATGGACGACTTTTGCACCCAGCTGTATCTATACAAGAAATGATAGTATGGATATAGCATACGGCATCCCCCAAGCCTTGCATGGGTTCCATAATTGGGGATAGAGTTACTTCAGTTTTGGAATTAATGTAGAATTTCTTCAGGAGGCAGGGTTTCATATATAATTGGATAGAGTTGCTCAATTTTGGAATGTACGTAGAAGGATTACGTAAGGTGCGATTTAGTAATATGCAGCTGGTGGAGCAAGAAAACACCTTTCCATAAAGACAAAAATGAAAGTTGGGTCGAAAACACCTATCTATCTATTTGCATAATCTAATGTTCATTTACTTAAACACGCAACACGCACAGAAAATAATGGACAATTGCCAAAATTATTATATATTTTATTCAATAAATTAAGTAATACAGTTGTGTGAGGTTCCCTTTCTCCAAGTGATTAATTAAACATGTTAATTAATACTGATTTTGATGGAGTCCGAAGGTAGTAGAAGAAAATTATTGTGGTAGTCATTTTTTGGTAATACAAAGTAGTCTCTAAGATAGAGTAGATTAGGTTTAATGAATGACATGAAAAAAAGAAAAAAAAAACCAAATCTAAACCTCTAAAGTCTAAACTCTAAAAAAAAAAAAAAAATTGTAAACCTCTAAAGTCTAAACTCTGAAAAAAAAATTGTCTAAACTCATGTTAGTCAAAGGACACATAAGATTATCTTTCGGACCCTGGATCCGGATAAAGATGAGGCCATCTTTGTCCATCGTTGGACCAATCGAAAGCCATTGTCTAAGGCTATGTTATTTTCAATGTAAAATATTTTTTATGTCCATTTGTTTTAATGTACTCCCTCCGTCCCAATTTAATTCTCATTTTTTGGAGTTCATATCACTTTTCAATTGATTATATCTTGTAGTTTATAATATTTTAGGTGATATTGAAAATATTGTATTATAGAACAAATCGAGATCTATCAAACAAGATTCATATTGGATATAAGATTCATTATCAATTTAAAGATATAACTAGTTTTTTTTATCCGGTTAGAATAGAACTGGAACAAGTAAATTGGGATGGAGGTAGTAAAATATTTTTTCAAAAAATTAACTTTTAACTTTTTATTTTTTGGTGTTTAGTTGACACATGAAAAATAATTTTCAAAGCTATAATGAATGAATGGCTCAGAAAATGTAACGCACACAAGTGAAATTGGAGTATATATATACTAGATAGAGATGGCTCAGAAAATTAGAAATGAGAGAGAGAGGGGATGGATTATGGATGACAAATGTGGTTGGGTAGTGGAAGGCTGGAAGCAATGGGAGGTGGCACTGGAAAATGACTTACATATGTTTTGACGGTAAATTGTTGGGGTAAGCAAAAAATCCGTCAAACCGTGAATCCAGTCCAAACCAATTCAAACCGAATGGTTTGGTTAGGTTTTTTAGTAATGTGATTTGGTTCCAATTTAAAAAAATTAGAAACTGCGTTAAATGGTTTGGTTAGTGAATTTACGTTAATGATTTTGGTTCCAAACCGATCCAATCCGTATATAGATGTAATATATATACATATAACTCATTTAATTTAGATAAGTACATGAGATAAGTACATGAAAGTTATAGTCAAGTAATTTTTTAAATTAATATTTTATTCAATCCACCGTCTTATTCATTATTCATTTACTACCAAAATTATTTAGTATAAATTTCTATATATCACAACCCATTCCTATAATCTCAAACACATAGTATATAGATATATAATGCTCCATTTAGTGAATATTGATTCCACGGCTCAATTAATTCCTAAATTTTTCTATAAATAAAAACCAATTCTTAGTTTATGTCTGCAATTTTGAGTACTTTAAATAGTTTTCGAAGATGATATCTCAATTTCAAGTAAACCATGGTTCGAAACCGAAACCGAACCGTAGTCTAACGGTTTGGTTCTACACTTTTTTTTGGTTGGTTTGGTTCTCCAACTACATAATCTGTATGTAGTGGTTTGGTTTTTGGTGTACTATAAAACCGACCCAATTCGGTCCATACTCACTCCTAGTAAATTGTTTTACCCCAACTGAGGGAAATTATTTTACAAATGAAAACATTTTACTCATAATTTGTGCGATCAAACATCGGAAAATGAGTAAAATGTTTTACATGAAAAATGTTTTACGGCCAAACAAACGGAGCCGTAAAATGTTTTCTCTAAAAACAAATTTCAAACTTCTACATTCTGATGTTTGGTTGATACTTGAAAATATTTTCAGAAATTGACAAAATAGTGTAGAGAGAGAGAGGGAGAGGCTTAAACCATGGAGAGATATGTAAATATTGGAATTGAACATGGGTCAAGACTAATGAATGAGGAAACTGGGTAGTGAGAATTGAAGTAGAGGGCAGCGGCTTTATTTTGGAAAATAACTTACGGAAAATTTAAGGGTAAGTCCTTTTCATCCAATTAATGAAAAATGTTTTACATATAAAATATTTTCTCATATTTTACACAATCAAACACCGAATAATACGTAAAACATTTTATCGAAAAACATTTTACACCCAAACAAACAGAACTTAAATGTTCAAGGATAACTCCTTCAAAACTTTGAAATCATGAATAAAAACAAAAGAAAGGAAGGGGATCGCTATCAAGGATGCTACTTGAACAAAGCTAACAATTACCCACTCCGGAGTAATTCCAACAAGCACGTTAACATGAGCCAATTAACACCATTAAGCGGATCAAAAAAAAAATTAACACCATTAATTTTTCTTTTCTATATTATGCATTTTCATGGCAAAATCCAACAAACACTCCTTTTTGCCCATGAAAAATGCACACTTGCTTGCACGCTCCGCACCCCCTCACCGAGTGCCGATTTAAAAACATCGAAGACCAACACCGATTTAATCCCGAACTTTACCACACCTACTCCATCAATCAAGAGCCATCCTTTTAGTCCATCGAGAGCCTTCATGTTGTGGGCGTTATCCATCTGCCGGCGTCCTTGCTACATCGAGAGTCACTTGGGATTTTTCCGCTCCATCAAAAGTCTTCATGTATGCCCACCAAACCGGTGCGAGCCCGCCCAAAAGATCGTCATCCGTCGGCTCTGATACTACTTTTGGGAATTTTCTACATTCCACTCGCAATAGAAGCATAACGAATTTAAACATGGAAAAAAAGAACACACAAAATTTATGTAGTTCGGCCTCAATGCCTACTCCAATGGAGAGTAGATGTGAGGAAAAAATAGAGATATGGGGGTGAGTGAGAAACGTTGTGTGAGCCATGGTGATGGGAGCTTGAAGAGAATTTTTCATCTCACATTGTAATCTCATATTTTTCATATGGTGGAATATCTCTCTCTCGGTGTTGGGTGCTTCCGTTGAGTGTATGATGTAGAAATTAAAATCCCAACAAAGGGATTAGTAATTTCTTCGGGAGAGGGTTCCATAATTGGGTAGAGTTACTTCAATTTTGGAATTAATGTAGAATTTCTTCAGGAGGGTTCCATAATTGGGTAGAGTTACTTCTTCAATTTTGGAATGTAGAAGGATTACATAAGGTGCGATTTTACCCTGTTTGGCTAGGTAGGCCAATTAACTTTTTTTTTTTGTTCTCATTCAAATTTTTTTCGTATTTGTTAGTTTTTCGTCAATTTTTTAAGAATTATTGTATCATCATGACAAGAAGAATCTAAAAAATAAAAGAATTACGATCGAAACCTAATATTTTTGAATAAAGATAAAAATAAGCCAATTTTTTCATCTTTATTAAAAAAAGGATTTCGATTATAATTTTTCACTTTTTAGATTCAATTTGTTATGATGATGCAGTAATTCCCAAAAAATTGAAAAAAAAAATTAACAAATACAAAAAAAATTTGAATACGAACAAAAAAAAAAAAAAAGGCAATTAACTTATTTAACCCATGTCAGTCAGAGGGCAACATAAAAGATTATACAGTCAGTTTCGATTGATGATCTTCACAATCTCGTATAGTCAGAGATCAGGCTCGAGAATGCTGTTGAGCAGGTGTAGAGTAGTCGATTTGGACGTTCATCTCGATATGAACGATTCGGATCGAATGTGATCAAATACAAATCTAAATCGTTCATTACTCAATTAAAATCTGAGCCGTCGATTACCGAGGTGCACCACCCTACCGAAGAGGTCCCATTTCCCAAAAAAGAGGCTAGGTGCGTTGACGTGGCTCGGCACCACTCTACAGAAGAGATCCCATTTCCCAAAAAAGAGG
>BPLS01028026.1:0-25267 GCA_019656275.1 Rhododendron kiyosumense
GGCAATAGATGTTAGGGTAATCCTTGTCCATTGGACAATAGGCCTCCTATTAAAATATGTGGATTAGTACATGGATATAGTATTATAAATGTTTTAAACACATGAGCAAGTACATATATGCATTGTTTTTTTTGGATATTCTTCCACCCCTCCATTTGTCCATTGGTTAATAACCGTTAGGGAAACTATTACCCATTGGGTAATAGCACTAATCTTCCAACAAGGTACAAGGTTTTATTTAAATAATAAAGATTTGGATTCCCATGTACTTTTATGCATTAAAATATTGGGGTATATCTAAACCCTAGATTTCCAAAGTACCTTATTGAATAAAATAGTACTAGTACTAATGATTATTTTAATAGGGAGAATCCTGGCCTATTACTTAATTAGGGTACTTGGTACCACTTATATATTTGAATATTTGGCATTTGTACACATGTATCAAACCCTAGATTTGTTTAAGTACAATATCTATTAGGTTAATCAAAACATGTGCCTAAATTGGAATTCTTTATTAGGGTATTTTAATTTGGAAAATCAAGTACTTTGTTCTTCTATATCATTATAAATGCATATATGTGTATGTAGTGTACTAGGAGAGAGAGAGAGAGATTGCCGAGAGAGAGAGAGAGAGTAGCCGAGAGAGAGGGGGAGGAAGAGAGAGAGGGAGAGGAAGGAAGAAAGAGATAGATTTGGTTGTACCACCTTTAATCACCATGATCTTCTTACATCTTTCAAATCCATGGGTGTATCTATCTTCCTAGCCAAAAATCTACCTCTCCATTGTACTTCTATGATTGTTTAACACCAAATCTTGTACAATCTATCCTTTCCATCCACCAAATCTTCCAAAAATCCCATCCAATGTACACAATCTAGCCATGCAAGCCTAATACCCTGACCCATCAAGCTTTCAATCAAACTTGACTAATGAAAGATTGATGCCTTGTTCACTTCGCGATTCAAAAAGAATTTTAAAAAAATTCCCCCTAGATTCCCCATACTTTTCACATTTCTCTCTCTATCTCTCTCCACTCATTACCCCTACTATTTTTCAAAAACACTTTTCAAATCCCAATCCAAACAAAGCATGAGTTATGGAGCAAATCCATGGGAGATATAGAGAGAGAGAGGGGCCGGCCTTAGAGAGAGGGAGGGAGCTCAAATTTTGGCTATAAATAGAGCCACCTCCATGACATTCAACTCACACCTTTCCATTCTTCAACTTCTCTCTCTAGAATTCCTTTGTTCTTGCTTTGTTCTCTTTGTTCTTGAGTTCTTCTTGTGTTCTTCAAGAAACTTTTCCAAAACCACCATTTGATCTTCAAAGTAGCTTAATTTAGTTAGTAAGTTGTTTCTAAGACGAGAAAAGTTCATCTCTCTTCCTTTCGAAGCAATCCGGAGCCGTTACGCCGCCAAATCGCCAAACCGACAACCAAATTCCCGTAGCCGACCACCGCCAAGAAATAAGGTAGGAATCCTAGTCCATCAACCTTATGTATTGTATAAAAACGTATGTTAGAGAATAGAACGTCATTAGGAAGTTACTTTGATAATTTTTCTAAAGTAGATAAGGTTATCTTTTGTTTAAATGTTGGAAATGCATGATTTATGTTTGCTCATGGTGATTCAAGCATGCTAAGTAGTATGGAGTTGGATGATCTTGTTAGATTAGTTTTGAGTTTTTGATAAATGCTTGCTTATGTGGAAAATCCTACCGCGGAAGTCTATGCATGAAAACGAGACACGAGAATCAAGAAAGTTAGAGACATGGCACCTAGGGTTTGGTTAACAAGGAAGTAAATATGTTTTCCAAGGAAGAAAATATTTTTGAAACTACATAATGACCATTTCGAGGGTATTATGTGAGTTGTGTGTGTGTGTGTGTGTGCCAATGGAAACCCGGTGCGGTAGAACCATTGTGAAGATACTCGGGAGCTCGGAACGGCGGAACCGAGGTTGGGTGTGTGGCTTGGTTATCCATGGAGAGGAGCCAGTGCAATTGTGTGCCAATAGGAACCAGGTGCGGCGGAACCATTGTGAGGATACTCAGGAGCCCGGAACAGCGGAATCGAGGTTGAGTGAGTTAAAAAGAGATTTTTAAGAAAAGAAAGCGGAAGTAACCACACGGTCTACGAGGAGTTAGAATAAATGAACACCAACGTTAGCTTGTATAATGAATGTGGATTTGATTAACTGTTTTGTCAATATGCATGATCTATGTACAACCGTCGTTATTATGATCTTCTGTTCATAAGTTAAGGGTTAATGAGTGGGATTTACTATTGAGCCTTCATAGCTCATGGTGTTACCTTTTTAGTTACCCTGGCATATTAGCTCATGGTGTTACCTTTTTAGTTACCCTGGCATATTATATGGGTGGCGACACCGGTATAATATGTCAGACCTGATAGATGAATAGGGCGAACTCTTCACTTTGGAGGCGTTCAGACCCGAAAAACTCGCTAGGATGGAGGAAGAAGCAGAGCAGTAGTTAGGAGCTCTATCTTCCTATTTTGTGTTTAAGTACTCTTACGAGAGTTAAATTGTAATAATGTGCAGTGACTCTCTTTAAGTTTTGTAATAAATCAACCTTTTAACGTACCTAAAATTAGGGGCGTTACACACGTTTAGATCAAGCTCACTTTGTGGGCCCTAGCCATAAAATTATTATCAATTCAATCCAAGATAAAAAAAAATCAAGTGTACACTACACCATAAATTTTCCAACAGAGCCATAAAATACCTATGCTTACTCTAAGTATTCTAATCTTTCAAGTCATTCCAAATGCCTAACATCAATGAGTTTTATTTTAGTTTTTTGTTACATGTATTTCATCAAGCACTTAAAGTTCATACTAATAAACAAAATACTTCCAAGTCATATATATTGGCCCTTTCTCTTGAACCATTTGTCATTTTTTTGAATGTAAGACGTCATGCACCATAAAAATCGAGAATATACCTGGCATAAATTTTACAGAACTCAAGGATAAAACGTTTTCATGTCACCATGGTATTTCTTTTCCAACGTTCTTACAAACACTTGGTGGGCATCAGGTACTTGTCCTACAATGTAGAAGTTTTTCACAATACCATCTCCTGTCTTTACTCAAACACTCTAGAAACATTTTATAACTCTTAAACATCACTAATCTAACCTAATCTTTCGCAAAAACTAATATAGTTCACATTCACAAAATTAAAACCCTCACATACTCTTTATAGGATACCTTTCTAACATGAATAGCACATCATACAACTATAAAATTTCCTCACATAACTATAAACATGGTTCATGTATGCATTCTAAGAAAATAAGCCAAAAGTTAAAGTTTCTCAAAATCCCTTGTATAGACTCATTCCAATAGGCATTCAACTCATATAAATCAAATAATATGTGACAATAATTAGCTAGATTAGTGAAACCCTACCTCAATCAAGCATCCCGAAAATCTAGGAAACTCCAAAGTGGTCCGATGATAATTTTTCTTGGATGGGTAGAAAGCTCTTGCCGTGTTGAACAACTTTAATACTAGACATTTTCCCAAAATCTCACTCCAAGTTGATGATATCAAAGAGAGAAAAAGAAAAACATGGAGTTTGAGAGAGAGAGAGAGAGAGAGAGAGAGAGAGAGAGAGAGAGAGAGACACCCGAAGAAGGAGAGGAAGAAATCGGAAGAAAAAGATCTTCTCTCTCCTCTTTATATAGTGGAAAACTGGAAATTACACTCTAGGTCCTTTAATTTATTTTTGTTCACTCTCAACTCCACATACTCCAACAACAATACAATTTAATACCCGAGATCATAAAACACATATTCTTCACTACCAAGGCCACCAATAATTTCCTACCATACTTGTCAGTACCACAATTGTTAACCAATCACCTCTCGTACTCTCATCTAGTTGCAAATTATGTACAAAAGCGCACATAAACACACATGACAGCCGACATGGCAAGTGTATTAATATTGAAAGACCATTTAACCACATTCAAAAATTGATAAAATAATACATAAAATTTAGGGTCTTTACAAAATGAACCCTTAGCAATATCTTAAATGGATAATAGAAAGCTGATGTACTAACTTTTGGTTATCCATTTTTTATTATAACATTGTGGATAGTGGATACCCTAATCTATCTATTTGTCTATTAATTAATTAATATCCTATGTAAAAGTGTTTAAGCCTTATAAGCTTTCAAACTCTCATTCCTAATCTCTTAGATTTTTTATTTTCTTTTAATTTTTTAAAATTGGGAGAGAGAATGAGAGGAGGGAGGGAGGAAGTGGGAGAGAGAGAGAGAGAGAGAACACGTGTATGAGAGAGTTGGAGAGATTTTAGGAGAATACCTTTTTGCTTTACATTTGACCCCTATGTATCTTCGGCTTAGTATTTATTTTGCTTATATGTCTATGTCATGACTCCTTTGTATATGCCATGTGTGTATATAGTAGATTTTAGGAGAAAATTACCAGTGTGTGCTTCCAAACTCCATTCCTAATTTTTTAGATTTTTCATTTTCTTTTAATTTTTTTAAATTGGGAGAGAGAATGAATGGGAGAGGGAGGGAGGACGTGGGTGAGAGAGAGAGAGGGAGAGAGAGAGAGAGAGATGGAGAGATTTTAGGTGAATAGCTTCCAAACCCCATTCCTAATTTCTTAGATTTTTCTTTTTCTTTTTCTTTTAATTTATTGAAATTGGGAGAGAGAATGAGAGGGAGAGGGAGGGAGGACGTGGGTGAGAGAAAGAGAGAGAAAACATGTATTTGAGAGGAAGGGAGAGATTTTAAGAAAATTATAGCTTCCAAATCCCATTCCTAATTCTTAAGATTTTTTATTTTCTTTTAATTTCTTAAAATTGGGAGAGAGAATGAGAGGGAGAGGAAGGGAGGACGTGGGTGAGGGAGAAAGAACGTGTGTGAGGGATTGAGGGAGGTGCTAGCCTTTTTGTGTTAGTTTTCGTGTTGTTTCCCAAAACGACGCCGTTGTGGGGCTGTTTTAAACACATCCTTTTAGTCCCCAAGGGCCTATTTGTTGCAAGCTTAATTCAAGTTTCATATTTTTTACTGATTTTGCAGAGAACAGAGAACATCTCCCCCTAATTAAGAGCAAAAAATACTAATAAACAGTTCATATTTTAAGTAAATGATGAAAACTCAAAAAATATGCTTAAAAAATTGAATGTTCCAATTTTTTATCCATTTGAACTAGTGCGAAAATCTTATTTTTTTTATTATTTTATCCTAAAGAGTTATAATTAATATTTGTCTTTAGGGCTCTCATAATTAAGTTTCTACTCTACAGGATCCCAAATAAAGAGCAAATACATAATTATGAGAGCTCTAGAGACAATTATTAATTATGACCCTTTAGAATAATACGATCAGAAAAATAAGATCTTCGCATCAGTTCAAACGGATTAAAAACGGAAGTACTAAATTTTTTACCATTTTTTTTGAGTTCTCATTATTTATAGCTTGAGACTTAAAAATATGTACAGTTAATTAGCAATTTTTGCTCTTAATTAAGGAGAGATATTCTTTGCTCTTAGCATAATCAATAAAAATCTGAAACATGAATTAAGCTTGTAGCAAATAGGGCCCTCGAGGCTAAAATGATGTGTCCAAAATAGCGTCGTTTTGGGGCACAACACGAAGGCTAGCATGGAAGGGCTAGCACCTCCCCAAGTCCGTGTGTGAGAGAATAGGGAGAGATTTTAGGAGAATTGGGGTCAATACTTTTTTTATTTGCTTTGTTTATATCATATAGTATGCTTTATATTTGCATTTTAATTTGAACACCACGAGGCTCCTAATACGAAACCTCATTTCTAATTCTATGTTTTTTTTCTTAAATTATATTTTTTTGTCAACTAGTGTTGTACTTGTTTTGATGCATGGGATTAAAAAAATTTACAAGTTTTTCTTCTTAAGTTATATTTTCTATCAACTAGCATACCCGTTTGATACACAAAAATGAAAAAACACTAATGTAAGTTTTGATCTCGTGTATCGAATAGTTACAATGGTGTAGGTGGCCTTTGGAACTGTAAAATGACAAATGACTTTTGGACCATGTTCGTTTTGGTATTTGGATTTGGATTTGTAAGTAATGATTGTAGCGATAAATAGAGTAATAATTGGAAATAGGAGTAATGATTATGAAGAGATAGAGAGAAATGAGAGTAAAGTAATGATTGGAGATGTAGGTAATGAGTGGAATGAGTAGAAAGAGAAATAGAATAATATTTCATCCGTCTGGATTTAATAACCCCTAGTTCAATTCTAACTGGATAAAAAATAAGTTATACGGAGTATATTTCAATTTCAATTAGTAAAGAATTTTATATCCAATATGGGTGATGTATTGTAGAATCCAAAATTCAAATCTTCCCCGCAACAAGGTCTCACAGTTCTCGCATCCTGTGCGTGAGTACCTAAGGAAACACTCTCAGCTCCAATCTCTCCAACTACTTGCCATTTTTCACCTTATCTACTTCCCCAACAAACTGCACAGAGGGAAAGAAAGAAGCCATGGAGCTTCCCTCTGTTCAAATCCACCAAAGGAAAATCACTCTCCACACACCCGCTCTAGTGTTCCGAGACATTCCGGATCTCGAACCTTCTCATCCTCACAGTTGTGACTTAGTCGAACCAACCAACGCCCGACAACTATGGCGAAACAGGTGGCTCAGCAGTGGCGGCGGTTTCGCCTGCGTCTCGATGGAGGCGGCAGAGAGGAGAGAGGACAGAGAGTTCCTGCCGACGACGGCGCAGCTGTTGAAGCACCCGCAGGCTCTTGCCGGTTTGGTGCCCCGAGACGCCGCCCTCTTCACCGCCGGTGCTATTGCCGGAGCCGCCGCCAAAACCGTCACGGCGCCTCTTGACCGTATCAAGCTTCTTATGCAGGTGATGTTGTTTGTTTGCCTTCATGGTATTATTTTCTACTTGAAATTTGGAATTAGGTCGCGACTTGTTTGCCTCATTTAGTAGATCTTTGTATTGTAGGATTGCCTTGTATATTTGGGGTTTTCTGGAATTAGCGGCCGGTATGGGGTTGGGGAGCATGATTGTGGATGTGGTAATTTAGCCCTGAGAACGCATTATGCAAAGGAGGGAAATAAGAAAATCTTCAATTCAGATTAATCTCTCATGAAATCTGAGATGTGAAATGAGATGTTAAAGTAGAAAAGAGGGAAGAAAATTAAGATGACTCTTTTTATTTTTAATTTTATTGGCAGGGCCGCAGGTTCTTTAAACAGTTCAAAAGGTAGTTTAGGAAATTAAAATGTGAGCCAACCACAAACTGACGTTCACATCAAAAGCCAAAAGGGGTGTACCTTTTATTATAGTAATTAAAGCATCCAACTCAAAACCAATTGGCAATAAGTGGAAAGGCCGCTCAGGCTCATATACTAGTTTTGGAGGAGATAATTAACCCATGTGGGACGAACTCCAACACTACCCTGCCCATGCGACCCTGACTTGCACATGGTGAGGTAAACAAACCATTCAACACATACGATAACGATCAACGACAAACAACGAAGGGTGAACCAACCATTAACGACATAGAGTCTTGTCCAAAAGTCTCTGAAAACCTAGCTCTGATCGAGCATGTTAAAGCATCCAACTCAAAAATAATTGACAATGAGTGAAGAGGCTGTCTAGGCTGATATACTAGTTTTGGAGGAGATAATTAACCTATGTGAGACAAACTCCAACAGATATTATCATACGGCAACCTTTCTATGTATGTGCAGTGGACAGTTTGGGGGGAGTCAAAATTTTGGCTAAGTGGCTTATGCCTTGTTCTCTTTACAATTCAAAAAGAATTTTTCAAAAAATTCCCCCTAGATTCTCCCTACTTTTAATATTTCTCTCTCTCTCTCTCCACTTATTACCCCTACTATTTTTCAAATTTTTTTTTAAACATCAATCCAAACATAGCATTAAATTTTAATGTGTGCAATATTTAGCACAAAATAAAAGGTCACACATATACTTACATGTGACTGTATACATTGAACGGGTATAGTTGAAGGGTTGTTTATTAAGCAAAAGAGATGGGCTAACATGAAATTAATGGCTAAAATATTGGGGACAAAGCTCAAATTTTAACCTGGGTGGTGGGGGCAAATAGGTAATGTTAGTGATCGACAAGAGCTGTTGCAATCCAACCTCGTTATTGAGTCTAAAATGCTACGCCATGCAACCTTTTATTATGTAAGACAATTAACAGTATTAACCTTTGAAGTTGTGTACTTCATGATCTTTAACACTCAAAGGTTATTATTTATATAAAAAGCCCTAAATTAATTACTCTGGAAAGCGTATTATACCAAAAGAATTGTATACATTGGTTCATGCGAGGAACTTCATAGTTTGGAATTCTCTAGTGTTGAAGGGATAGTTAACTACTATTTTATATTCCTAATTCCTTTATTAAAAATCTAGAGGTGACGATGCTATGTAGTTTGGCAGTAAATAAGAAAATACTATTAGAGTAATGGAGTTTCCCAATATAATTGTGGTGCTGGCCGTCACCACTATTTTTTGCTCCATCCTTTATATATGATCTTAGAGGGCTAAATTGATAGGTATTTTAAAAATCATAAAGTAAGCTATAATCATTGAAAAGTTTATTCTAGTTATGACACCCAATACTAGGGGTTTAACTGCGCAAAACTATTTTTTGCAGGCTGGGTAAAGGTGTATATTTGAATTGTGGTATGAGGTTACTGTCTAGCTCATCTTGAATATTGAGAAAACTGGCAATTTACAGCTGCTGTTTGCGTGCTAGATGAATTGTGAGTGAGCTTGCTCATACTTTTGGATTTCATGTTTTCTCTTGAAATAAAAGTTTCGTTGAACTTGAACAGTTACTGAATTTCAGAAATTTGAGCGAGAGTGAAATGCATAAGTTTTGATGGTGGAGAGTCCAAAGATTCCTGCTGTTTTTTCCCCTTTTCTCTGTTGAGAAGCTTGTCTTATCACTAGAGTACTGCTACTTTGGTTGCCTTTTTGGCTCCATAATATCAAAATTGTGACATTGGAGTTAAATGCACATGTTTGGGTCCTTTGGGAGGTGGCTAGTACAGAGAATATTAGTTTACTTTTATCCTTTTGCTAGAGACTTGTGCAACAGGGTATCAGCTACTTTGATTAGTGGTTGGGGTCCAATTCCATAGTCCTAATTAGTCTAATCTGTTTGCAGACTCATGGATTACGAGTTGGACAAGAAGGTGCTAAGAAAGCAATTGGGTTTGTTGAGGTTTGTTGTTGTCCCACTTACCACTTATGAGTTATGAGCACCACTTATTTGATTTGGTAATTGCTCCACATGTGACCAGCTATGTTTGCTACTACATATGCTTTTGGTCATTTATGAGGATTCTAATGTAGTTGACATTATCAATACTGAAGCCTTTTTGACTCGTTTCTCACATTTGTCATCCAGACATTACCCCTTTGTCAAGTTAGTAATTCATACTCATCTTTCTTGTGTTATAATGTGTGAAAAGGCAATTCCATAGGATGGAACGAGATGGAAGCCTGTTAGTTAGCAGGTGTTGAATATTAATAAGATTGCTGTCATCAAATTTATAGGAGTCAATGTCCTAGCCGACCCCAAGTGATTAGGACATAAGGCTCGGTTTGGTAATGTCCTATCCGTCTTATAGTGCTGGGATTTCCTCATATGCGTGTTCCGATGCTTAATGCCTTGTTTGGATCATAACTTGAAATTTTTTTCTCAACTCAAAAATGATGCAACCAAAGGTACTCATAGAAAAGGTAGAGAGAGAAACTCCCAAATGGGATACAAAAGGGACTAGCTCTTGATAATATTTGTTCAAAAATGATAAAAGCTGCCAAAAGAAAGGACTCCAACACCTATATATAAACCCAATACAAAAAGACATAAATACCCTTACATACTACATCATACTCCCCTACTAAAAAGAAACTTGTCCTCGGTAGTGTCCTCTGGCAAATAGGGCACCAAGTGTTGCACATTGAATGTGTTGGAGATGCTCAAATGAGAGGGTAAGTGGATTTGATAAGCGTTGTCATTGATCTTGCACAAGACTTCACAAGGATCCACTTTCCAATCGTTCAACTTCATGTAAGCACCATGAGGATGCCTATCCTTGCTCAAGATAACCCAAAAAAGATCCCCTTCTTTGACGAAAACCTCCCTTTTGTGTGCATCAACGGCCGCCTTATACTTCGCATTAGACTTCTCAATGTTGAGCTTAACTTGAGAGTGGATATTCTTCATAAATGTAGCCATATTTTCCGCCTTGGAGTGTCCCTTCTTAGAGGTTGGCAAATGAACAAGGTCAACCACATTAGAAGGTTTCAATCTGTAAACCGCTTGAAATGGAGAAGTGTGTATGGTGCGGTTTAGCGAAGAATTGTAAGCAAACTCCGCCAAGGGAAGAATACCATTCCAACTTTTTGGATGTTCACTAACTAAGCATCGCAACAAATTCCCAAGACTCCGGTTTACCACTTCCGTTTGACCATCGGTTTGAGGGTGAAAAGAAGTACTAAAGCATAAGTTGGTACCAATCTTCCTCCACAAGGTCCTCTAAAGGTGGGCAAGGAACTTAGCATCTCTATTGGAGACAATAGAAGTAGGGACACCATGCAACTTGTAGACCTCCTTGAAATAGAAATTGGCAATGTTAGTCGCATCCGTAGTCTTCTTGCAAGGTATGAAATGAGCCATTTTTGATAACTGATCTACTACCACCATGATAGAATCACTCCGCCTTTGCGTAGGAGGAAGCCCAAAACAAAATCCATACTCACGCATTTCCAAGGACTTTCCGGCACCGGTAAAGGCAAATACAACCCCACATTAGTGGCTATCCCCTTATTCCGTTGGCAAGTTTGGCACCTTTGCACATAGCCCCCCACATCCTTATTCAGTTATTCCCGGCCAATAGTTTGCATCTTGGAGCAACGCTAGAGTCTTATCCTTGCCAAAATGACTCAACTTGTGACTTTCGGCCAACAATTGCTCCCATAAAGAGCACGTAGGGACACACAACTTGAGTTCTTTGAAGAGAAATCCATCCTTCAACATGAAACATGGATCGATAACCTTACCACCCCTTTGTAAAGCATCGATTACCTTACTAAAGTAAGGATCTTTGGCATAGAAAGTGTGAAATTCTTCAAACCCAACAACCTTGTTCTTCATTTCCACCAAGAGAGTCACTCTTCTACTCAAACCATCAGCCACTTTGTTGTGAATTCCCGATTTGTGCCTCAAAGAGAATGTGAATTGTTCTAGATAAGCCACCCACTTGGCATGCCGTTTATTGAGGTGTTGTTGGCTATTGATATACTTTAGAGCTTCATGATCGGTGTTGAGAACAAATTCCTTGTAGGCAAGGTAATAACTATTAACTCCAATGCTTGATGGCTTGGACAATGACATAGAAATCCAAGTCATAAGTAGAGTACTTGAGTTTTAGAGTACTTGAGTTTAACACTGTTCAACTTCTCGCTAAAGAAAGCAATAGGTTGACCACCTTGGCTTAAGACTCCACCAATTCCCACTCCTGAAGCATCACAATCAAGCTCAAAAGTTTTGTCAAAGTCGGGTAAGGCCAAGATAGGAGCTTTGGTAAGCTTGGACTTCAACAATTTGAAACTCTCGGCGGCTTCTTCGGATCATATGAACACCATTTGCTTGAGGCAATCGGTAAGAGGAGCCGCGATACTACTAAGGTTGGCAATGAACCTCCGGTAGAAAGTAGCTAACCCATGAAAACTCCTCACTTTATGAACACTTTTAGGCATTGGCCATTCCACAATGGCCTTAATCTTGTCTTCATTCATGTGAACCCCTTTTGAAGATACCACATACCCTAAAAATACCACCTTATCAACGGCAAAACTACATTTCTTCAAGTTCCCATAAAATTTCTTTATTCTCAAGATTTCAATGACTGACTTGTTGGAGATGGGATGAGTGATCTTCAAAACACTGACTATACACCAAGATATCATCAAAGTACACAACTACACATACCCAATAGAGGTTGAAGCATTTGAGTCATTACCTGCATTAAAGTGCTTGGAGCATTGGTAAGACCAAAAGGCATCATAAGCCATTCAAAGAGGCCAGGTCTTGAAAGCCATTTTCCATTCATCTCCCGGGTGAACTCGAATTTGATGATAACCACTTCTTAGATCAATCTTTGAGAAGATCTTTGAACTGGCAAGGCAATGGGAAAGCGGTACTTGATAGTGATCTTGTTGATAGCTCTACTATCTACACATATCCTCCACAAACCATCCTTGTTCGGAGTCAAAAGAGCCGGCACCGCATAAGGGCTAAGGCTTGCCCTTATGTAGTCTTTCTCTAAAAGATCCTTAACTTGCCTTTGAATCTCTTCCCTCTCCCTTGGAGACATTCTATATGCAGGCTTGTTCGGAAGGGGCGCCCCGGTTACTAAGTTGATACAATGTTGAATATCTCGCAAAGGAGGCAATTCGGGAGGCAACTCTTGAGAAAACACATCAACATACTCCTTCAAAAGTTTAGAAATCGCCTCGGGAACATCCGACACACCCATATCCACCATAGGAACCAACACTAGAACATACCTGGTTTCATGACTTTCCTTGAGAAATCCTTTAGAAGCAAGCATTGTAGTGGGAGGAGGCTTTGTAGTCACCTTCTCCTTCATAGCAACAAAGTGAATGGTCGCTTCTCCTTAAGGATGGTGTAGGTATTCTTCTTTCCATAATGAATGGAATGCCTATCATATTGCCACGGGCAACCAAGTAGCATATGACAAGCATCCATAGGAACCACATTGCACCAAATTTCATCAAAGTACTTTTGCCGAATGAAGAAAGATACCAAGCACCTTTTAGTCACCTTGATTTCATTACCCTTCTTGAACCAAGAAATGGTATAAGGATGGGGATGCTCCTCCACTTAGTTGTAACCTATCCACCATCTCTTGAGAGACTACATTCTCACAACTTCCGCTATCAATAATCATGTTCCAAACTCTACCGCCAACATTGCAAGTGGTGTAAAAGATATTGGTATGCAACCAATCTTCATTACTAGCATCCTTAGGAGTAAGGAGAGTCTTTTTGATCATCAATGCATAGCCTTCTTCCTCCTTGTCATCACCCCCAATTTCTTCACATATTGCTTCGTCATAAACGGGAATATCATCCTCACAGCCTCGTTCCGTAACCTCCTCAATGAAAAGTGCCTTGTTACGACCTTTGGAAGCCTTACGACAATTCGAAGACTTGTGACCCAGTTCCCCACACTTGAAGCACTTAAAACCCCCACTTTGGAATTGATTTTGAGCCCCCAAAGCACCGGATTGAGGCTGATTTTGAGTGGGTGTTGAAGCCTTATCCGCTCAGTTTTGAGTACCAATCTCGGAAGAAGCACCTTGGCCACCACTAGAGGAAGAACCACTCCTAGCATAAGAGTAAAAGGGCTGCCCGGACTTGGAACCGCCTCGATATTGTTGCCTAGATCTTGAAAACTTCCTCTTTTCTTGCTTTTCGGTCACCAAGGCCCGATTGTAAGCTTCCGAAATCGTCCACAAAGTTTGCATAGCAAGGGCATCTTGGATTGTGATTGTCAACCCACTTCTGTACCTTGCAGCCATTTGATCTTCACTTTCATTCAAATCAACTCTAGCAATAAGTTGATGAAAAGCCTCCGTGTACTCATCCACACTTCCAACTTATTTGAGATTATGCAAATTCTTGTAGAGGTTTTGCATATAGTTGAAAGGCAAGAATTGCTCATTGAGTTTCTTCTTCATTTTCTCCCATTATCTAATCTTTCCCTTTTCTCTTCGTAGCCTAGTTCCTTGCAATTGCTCCCACCAAGCGGAAGCTCTTCCTTTGAGACGGATAGCCACTAACTTCACCTTCTTCTCCTCGAAGACATCTTCATAATTAAACACTCTTTCAACAGTATTTATCCAATCGACAAACTCATCCGGGTTAAGACTTCCATTGAATTCGGGAAGTTCAATCTCGATGTTCTTCTCCCATCTATAAGGAGAGTTAGTGGGAGGTGGCCTACGCCAATTCAGATCACCAAAAGGATTGTCAAAGTGACTCTGAGAGTCCTCGGACCCTCCACTACCCGCGCGCGACACTTGCAAGCCTTGCACCATTGCCGTTGGGGTAGCAACTTGTTGTCTTAACTCTCAAATCTCATGGTTGTGGTTGCCAAACTCATTCTCTTCACCATTGTTCACCACAAAGCCTCTACCTCTACCTCCTCTTCTACCTCTAGCCCGATAAGCAGTTACAACACCTCAATCAACTTCAAACAAGTCAATCAACCCCAAATAATGAAAACCCAGCCTAATCAGTACACAAACAGCCTCAAATCACAATCAATCGACACAAATAGGGTCAACCCAACAACAAACCGCAAGAAATCGAAGCAAGAAGCGACAAACGAGACAAACCCAGCTGAAATTGAACACAAAAATGCAGATTCAAGTGCCAAAAGAGCAGTTTGGAATCTCTTACCCCTGTTTTGAGTTCGGAAATGGTGCTGGCAGCCTTGAATCACTGATTCGAGGTCCGAAAATAGCAGATCGGGGGTCAAAACTCTGATTCTAGAGCCGAAATGGACATTCGAACTCAGAAATGACAGATTCGAGTTCGGAAATAGTGTTGACAGCCTTGAATCACTGATTTGAGGTCTGAAATTAACAGATCAGGCCTCGAAAGGCTGGATTAGGGCTTGAAATGGGTGGGTCTTGTTCCAAAGGCAAAACCATGTGCTATATGGGGTCCGAACAGGCTCGAAAATCGTTGAATAGTACTCAAAATGCTCCAAATCAGGTTGAAACAGGGTTTTGCTTGCTCGAAATGGCTCGAAATGGGGAAAACAGCTCTGATCAGAGCTTGAACAGTGCCGAAATGGGTGATTTAGGTTCGAACAGGTCAGATGCGAAGGTTTTCGAGGTTGGATGAAGTTTCCGGCGCTGTTTTAGGTTTCCGGTGAGATTTTCCGGCGAGGTAGGTTTCCAGTGAAGTTTCTAGCAAGATGAAGGGTTAGGATCTGAGCTCAGGTGCTCTGATACCAAATGATGCAACCAAAGGTACCCGTAGAAAATGTGGAGAGTGAAACTCCCAAATGGGATACAAAAGAGACTAGCTCTTGATAATATTTGTTCAAAAATGATAAAAGCTGCCAAAAGAAAGGACTCCAACACCTATATATAGACCCAATACAAAAAAGACATAAATACCGTTACTACATCAAAAAAACACTCATTACCCCTACTTCCAATCATTACTCTCATTTCTCTCTCTACTCATTACCCCTACTTCCAATCATTACTCTCATTCATTACTCTCATTTCTCTCTCTACTCGTTACCCCTATTTTCAATCATTACTCTCATTTCTTTCTCTATCTCTCTCCACTCATTATCCCCTATTTCTAATTATTACCGTAATTTCTCTCTCCACTCATTACCAAAAATTCTTTTCAAATTTTCCAAAGTTGTCATCCAAACACAGCATAAATATATACTCACTCTGCTGCTTGTTCGCTTCAACATCCATGGCAGCTAGCCTATTAGCTTTAGTATTCCATTAGCTTATTAGGTTAATCACTTTTCCTTTTCTAGCCTGTGATTCCTAGTATCCTCAATGAAGGAGCTTAGCCTCAATTTTCTACTATATGGCGCTCTAATGTCGTTGTCATATCTGCTATTTGCATAACAGTATGACTTAATTTATACAGTCCGTGCTAGGCTTCTGCTCTTCATTTTTGCATCCACTTCTTCTCTGTTTCATCTAGGGACCACTGAAGAGAAGGGTAGTTTAGAAGATTGTTGTCCTTTGCGGAATCCCATGGCTTCTGACTAATTTTCAGACCATAGTATGGAGGAGGAACACTTTAAAATTCGATTATCTGCTACTTGAGTGCAAGATAAATGCACAAGATCGTTGAGACCTGGGGAAGCAAATATGCATAGCCACCTGTGGGTGAGAGAACACGCTTCAGTGGTATCATGCTTCTAGTAAAGAGTCTAAAAGAATTTGTTCTAGCTCTTGTCAGCTAAATCAAACAATATTACAGGATCATTTGTCATTGCATTTACTTGCAATGGATTGCTGCCATACCTTTCCGGTTAAGTAACTTATTTGTATGATGTATCATGTACCTGGCTGATGTAGAACAATCTGTGATGACTTATCTTTCATATGTTAATTTCCTAGTATTTGGTAATGGTGCCTATCTGGACATGAATTACAGGCTTTTGCATTGATAGGGAAGCAAGAAGGGGTTAAAGGGTACTGGAAAGGCAACCTTCCTCAGGTCCTTTGCATCCTTTGCTTTGAATTTGTTCATGGATAAGGTTTTTCTTATTAGGAAAATGCATTTTCTCCTTTTGTTAAGTCCACTTAATGTTTGCTTTCAAATTTCAGGTCATACGTGTCATACCTTATAGTGCAGTCCAGCTGTTTGCTTATGACACCTACAAGGTAATAGAAAAAGTATTTTGAAAGAAAATAGGAAGTCTTAACTGGCTTAGATATATCTATAATTTTCATCGTCCAGTTTACCTCTTGCCTTTCTAGAAACTTTTTAGTGGGAAAGATGGCAAGCTCCCTGTTATTGGCAGACTCGCTGCTGGTGCTTGTGCTGGCATGACTTCAACTTTTGTGAGTAATATAGCAAATGAAATCGCTTATGATGGGTGATTATCTGCATTAGACTTTTTTTTGTGTGGGTCTCTCCACGGATTAGATCTTAATCATTGAAGATTTGTTTCTTTGTAGGTAACATACCCTCTAGATGTCTTAAGGTTAAGATTAGCTGTTGAGCCTGGGTGTAAAACGATGTCTGAGGTACTTTTGACCAGCTCTGTTTCATTGCCTTTTTTATGGCCGGAAGATCTCTTTGTGATTTTATTGGATTTTGCAGGTTGCCTTAAACATGCTAAGAGAGGAAGGAGTCGCATCATTTTATAAGGGTCTTGGACCTTCTCTTATTGGAATAGCACCTTATATTGCTGTGAACTTCTGCATTTTTGATTTGTGAGCCTACTATTTAGCAATATTTCTTCTGCCGCTTTTGGAGGCCAAGTAATATTTTGTCTCAAGGTTGGATCTACCTGTTAGGTTGAAGAAGTCTTTACCAGAGAAGTATCAAAAGAGGACAGAAACATCTCTAGTAACAGCTTTGGTATCAGCTACTCTCTCCACGCTTATGTGCTATCCTTTGGATACAACAAGAAGGCAAATGCAAATGAAGGGTACACCTTACAAGACTGTTTTGGATGCTCTTCCAGGTACCTCTATGCTTTTATTACCAACAGTTTTTGTAATGCCCCGATTTTCCAAAGAATTTCGGAAGCATTAATTAGTGATTTCTTAGGAAAATATTAATTTAATCAAACATGATTCCATTAATCACATACGAATATCCCAAAATAGGAATTCAATTTATTACAAACCCGAAATAAAAATACTAAGTTTTAACAAAATATTAAAGTATCTGTCACTTTATTTGACCAAAAATGGAGAAGACACTAGTTCTGATATGAATCCCAAGCAAACTCTCGCTCGGTCTCCATAGCTGAGTTCTCTCCTAGAAAATACTACTCACATCCGTGTCCTTACGCCCTCTTGGTTCTTTGCAAAATCTGGCACGAATGCCGGGTACTCTGTACCGAGAGTGATGAGGTTCACTTAATAGAATAATCCCAACCCTACCAGCCCCGTACTTTACGGCTAACAGTCATTCAGTATAATAGTCGATATCAAAAGTAATGCAGCAGAAATACACCTCATTATTTTCTTACTATCTATTAATCTTATGTGTATTCTATGATCTCTCCACAAGATCCATTCCTCCACAACCACTAGTTATGATTGTCCAATGGGTTAGCTCCCTCTTGTTTGTCCTGCACTGGGGTCCTAAGTGAATACACCAAAGTTACATACCTAGCGTGGATTCATCTACAACCATAACAAGGGGGTAGCTTACCATGCCATTCCATGACTTGGGCTCACGTAGCAATACTAATGTTCTCAATCTCATAGGGTACTATACCGTATCCAAGGCCCTTTACCGTTCCCCATATACTATACCTAGGGTCCTTTATCGTCCCCCAACACTTCAATCATCTCACACAGGGTACTGTAGTGTATTAGAGGCCTTTTACCATTCCCTAAATGTTGTACCCAAGGTCCTTTACCGTCATCCAACACTCCAACCTATTTTATTAGTTTATCCTTTACTTATCATCGTCTACGTGATCGCTACTCGCAACCAACCCATGAACCTAAGTTCGATCCAGCACGTACAATCGTAGCATAAAATCTCGTAATTCAACAGTTCATGACCGTAGCATAATAATCAGGATAAAACATAGCATTTGATATGTACGATAAAGTAATCATGGAATGTAATCATAGTTAAACAAATTCTAATGTAATCAAGTAACTTCACGTTGTGACCTTTAAATACTTTAAAGGTATTTTAGAATCTTATTAATTAGGTTTTAGCAAATTCATTCACTATTTGTTCTAAAATTTATAAACAATTATCTCATTAGAATTCATAAGGTGAAATAATAGTTGTAGATTTTAAGGACCTTTTAGTCTTTACTCAACATAGTATAATGCTTACTATATTTTTAAATAGATCAAGTAGTTTTTGGCAAATAAACTTTACTTTAACTTAAACAAACTAAACCACATAAACCTTTACTGTGGATATTAGTATGCTAAAAAGTAAATAACATTTTTTTTGTCAAAGGTAAGAAGTCTTTTGTCACACTAACTACTATTGTGAAAAAGATATTTATTGATGTTATTCTAAGTTACCAATAACATATCTATACATGTTATATAGTTACTTATATTCGTGTTCACAACCTCAAAGCAGCATCCAATCTAATCAATGTAATTAATCCTAGAGTGTATTTGTTAACACATTGGTAATAGGAAATAATAAATAAATAAATCATATAACATGTAGGGCCGATTTGTAAACTAGTGGAATTTGAAGGTGTAAAGTGTAATTCTAGCAAAATGTTTTAAACCCATTTCGTGGGTGCCACTGACGGCCTAAAGAAACAAAGTAATAGCTTGGTCGGCTGGGTGGTTGACCGGTTCATACTTTGATTGATTTTTTCCACTTTTCACTTCGGAACGTTAAAAATGAATACACAAACGCTTAATATACTTAGGAGAGAATAGGGAAGCGATTAATCTACCTCAGGTTCCAGCCAAAAAAAGCGGGTAATGGGTTCGAACAGTTTCGGAAAAATTGAAGACAACGTCGGGGCTGACTTCGGGTGATTGGGGATTGGTTCGGAGGTGCTTGGAGTCATGCTGAGTTTGGGTATCTTGGATTGGTGTTTGGATGTGTGTGGGACCGAGACCCACTTCGTTTTCTCTCTCTAGACTTCCATGGACGAAATTTGAAGCTCTCCCTCTAACAACAAATGGAAAATGGAATGAGATGGGGTGAGATTGGCGTGCCAAATGGTGATGGGTGAGGGAGTATTTATAAGAAAATGGTGCCCTCTCTCTCTCTCTCTCTCTCTCTATATATATATATATATATATATCTTGCACTCCAAGTTTCCTCTCTATTAAAAGCTTGTAGGGCTACATGATAGGATAGCATAGGTCTAACCTTATCCCCTTAGAGCATCCGCACAGTATCTCTAAATTTTGGACCAAATTAGAGAGCAAAAAGTCACTTTATTACTTTAGCTACTCACTTTTAAAATATCTACTGCACCAGACTTTCTACATTTTAAGTTGTCCCATTAAAATATTATTTCTCCTATTCTTAAAAAAAAAAAAAAAAGATAAACGGCAAATGTAAAATGTCCCACCCAGACCCCAGTGCACCACTGCACCCACCCACCCTCTCACTCTCTCTCTCTAACTTTACTCTCTGATTTTCAACCCAACCCAAACAAAATCCTCTTTTTTTCCAACCAGTCAATCAAATCCCAATTTCTATTCTGAACTCACCCTCTTGAAGGCGTCGACTACAGGGGGTTGGATCAAAGAAGGCGTCGACTACATGGGGTTGGATCAAAGAAGGCGTCGACCACAGGAGCCGGGTTCAATCAAAACCCCAATTTTTGTTCCAACCAGTCGATCAAAGAAGGCCCATTGCCGGCGTCGATTGAGGCCATGCCGTCAGTGAAGTAACGGAGTTGGGGCTCGAGCTACTTGGAAAAGGTCATGCTGTCGGTGAAGGTAAGCGGGGTACATATTTAATAGTAAAAAAATTGATGGTTGATGAACAGGGCCTCGCAAGAAGAAACGAGGCACTGTAGCTCTAGCTACTTCTCCGGTTATTTCCACGAGGCTGGTAAACGGTGATTTTCAGGGTTTGGGTTGCTACTTTAGTGTAGAAGAGGGAGTAGTGAGTGAGATGCGGATGCTCTTACCCACTCTCTTTCTCTTGGCTAGCTATCTGTACATATACATACATATATTTATATATTTATACATATATAGGTGGGTAATGATTTCAAGGATTAGGTTGTAATGGGTAGGGCTAGGGTTTCCTAGAAAGGTTAGGTTTAGGTTTAAAATAATAAATCTTTAATTTTATTCGGGAAAAAATTTGACTGAATTTCGGGTCGTTACAGTTTTAACCAGCAGTAGCAACCACAAACTGTGGTATCATAATGGAAATGGGTTGATTCATAAATATAGCATCTCCAAAAAATTGATGTACACAAAGAAGCACTAATACGGACATGGACATGGGGCATGGCAATCCTGAAAGAATGGGACAAAATGACAACGGGGGGCACAACAAAGATGTGTGTAGTTTTGAATAGTTTGATATACATTGTTGGGCCCATTTCTTAACAACTTAAGCTTTTGAGATAATTTAGTAACATGGTATTAGAGGCCGAGAGAGGTGTTGGGTTCAAGTCTCGGCATTTGCATTTGCTAATTGTTTGCTTTTTGCTTGTTACTTTCGTATTTTGTTTGGCTCTATCTATGAATATTTTCATCTCCGCGTGCAAAATGAGGGTTGCATGTAGGGTAGTGTGTTGAATAGTTTGATATTTATTGTTGGGCCCATCTCGCAACAGCTTAAGCTTTTGAGATAATCGGTAGCGTAATATATATTATTTTTATAAGACTTGGTGGTTATTCGTCTATATATTGTATTCAGAAACATCGAATCTTATTTCATGCATTACAGTCCCTACCTTTTACTTTTTCGATATTATAAATTAAGCGAGGGCTGCATCAGGTTGAAATTTTATTTTGTAATTTTTACCTTACATCTTTATAGTAACCATAATTTAAGCGTTGAAATAAGTTTTCAAACTTGTAAATTGACTCTTGCCGTGCCCCCAACTGTGTCAAACTTGAGACGTGTCCCCGTTTTGTCTCCTATTTAAAATCTATACAATTAATTGGACATGTCTCCTGGAGTGTCTCGCATGTGGCCCGACATGTCCAATACAGATGCGGTGATGAGCTAGCCGTGTTTCATAGTTTGTGATCGTATACGTGGACATTAACCTGTCTTTAGAAACGAAGGCCTTTTGTTCTCAAGCTTGGGATCAGTTAATAAAGGTATCTGGTGCATATCTTGAGAAACCGAATACGTCTTAGGCTGGGGCCTAAAGATCGACTGTCGCCATCTCTGTCACATGTTAGATTAGAAACTAAATCATATATTCTTCAGTTATTCTTGTCTATTTTTCTGTGAGTAGATAATTTAGCAGATAATTATCCAGTTACCCCTAGGCCCTACCCTCAAAGTCTCATGACTTAGTTGCCTTATTCATGGAGATTTACATTCTATTTTTGTTTATAATGTCCCTACTAACAGATTTATTTGAATGAAAATCAATTGTTTTTGGTCGTCTACGTTGTAAGTCAGGCACTTGAGCCTCATTCTCATTATTTACTGTCCGGTGGCTACTATTTGATCAACTTATTTTCTTCATATTAGATGTCTATTTGCAGAAGTCTGGCATCATGGTTGGAAATGTATGCAGAGCTCACAACACTTTTGCTTAAGACAAAAAATAAAAGTCCTTTCCAGACTTGCAATGTCGTATTGTCTCTTGTTACATGGACTTTGCTGTTGATTTTTAGTTTCGATTCTTGTGAGTTCTGACTATGCTCAACATTCTATTGATTTTAGTCTTGGTATTTTAAGGGAGTACTTATGTATATTCTCATTCAGTTAGCTACAGTTAATAAACAGGAAGTTATAGCTTGCTTCATCTTATATTTTTCGTGAGGGTAATTTCAAGTTATTGCTTTTAGTCTTTTATGATATGATGTATCCATCATTATACATAGGGTAGTTGAGTTTCTGAAGTCTTAGTTAATATTTACTAATTGCAAAAGGTCTGCTTTGCTCCTGCTGATGCAGGTATAGTGGCACGTGATGGTTTGATTGGCTTGTACAGAGGTTTTGTTCCCAATGCACTGAAGAATCTACCAAACAGCAGGTTTCTGTTGCAATCTTCCTACTGTTTATCATATACTCTCTTCGCTTGTAACATATTCTTCAGTTTTCAATTAAATGAGTTCCAGGTTTTCATCTCGAGTTTTTAGTGGTTAGCTATCTCATGATGTTATATTCAGTTAGTTGATTGTAAGAAAAGGGGCTATCAGGAAACGAATATCGTGTTATTCAGCTCATGATGCCCTCTAGTTAGAATGGAGGATTCATTCTCATTGGTGACAAAACACTGGTGTTTTGAGCTTCTTAATATGCAATGATGACACTATTATGTAGGAGGGATTTCTGTCTTCATATTAGGAATGCATTTAGGAAGATATTTTACATTGGATCCAACAACTCAAATCAATCGCTTGAACCTCTATGTTCTCACTGATACCAGATACTGAGTTGAATTGGGCCTTAAAAAGAATTGCACCTTTCCACTTCTAGTTGTGCCATTTTTATTAGTAAATTGTAATGATTTTACTTCTAGTTGTGTTATTTTTATTAGTAAATTGTAATGATTTTACTTCTAGTTGTGTTATTTTTATTAGTAAATTGTAATGATTTTACCTTTGCTACTTATCTTTGTTTGCTTATCTTTTCCTTTATTCAGCGTTTTATTTCTATCTTTTGCAGCATTAGGCTTACCACATTCGACACTGTTAAAAATATAATAGCAGCCGGTGAGAAAGAGTTACAAAGAATCGTGGAGGAAAATCGGAAGAAACAAACACAAAGCAATAGCGCTTCAACGGACTAGGTTTTCGCTGCTAGATGTTTTCACTACTAGATTTTTCTGCTGAGAGATCACTATTCAAGTCCAATGCATTCAAGTCCAATGCAGGATATCTGTTTTTTGGGTGCCAAAAGCACATGTTGGTAGCTGGACTTCTTGGGCTATCAGGAATTCATTTTCCTTCAGCTGTCGGTGCGATTATTTCTCATTTTTGTTTTTTGTTGAATGATTGCAAGTCATTGTTGATGTTGAAATACCACAGTTAGTCTTGTAAGTTATGGTTTACTCATGTGGGAATTCGAGTTTTGTGAACTAGAGCTTTCCGCCCTCGTCTCCTCGTACCGACAGCAGAAAGTGGGATGTTGGATCTTACTCATCTTAGTAGTGTTAATAAAAAAGGAAGATGTTTAGTACTTAGTAGTAGATGAACTAGTTTTTTGAACATCGGGTTGATCTCTCTCTCTGAGATTTTCTCAATTTTGTGTCGTGCCCAATAGAGTGCAATTTTGTTCACCCTCCTTTAAGGAGGGTGAACATTATCCTCTTTTCTATTGATTGAAATGGTGTGGATCTCACCACAAGTTATGTCATGTTTACTCATGAAATACACTTTTTTGGTAAGTATAACATCACTTTTGATGGAATCCACACTATTTTAATTAATAAGGAGGAGGGTAATGTTCACCCTGTTTTAAGGAGGAGGGTAAACAAAACTCAACTCATGATTCATTTTCCTGTCATTGGGTGAATTTTGGCCCAAGGTTATGACTCTCATACCATATTGGCCGGCTCATATTGGTATTGTCCAAACCCAGTACTCTACACCTTTAATTTCGTTCCGGCTTAGATACCGGTCGATATAGACCAATACCGGACTACTTTTAAATTTATTTCTTTTTATTTTTGATAAATGTGTATATTATACTAATAAATTCTTTTACGTGAAAAAATAACACTAATAGCGATAAATTTGAAACAGTACCTGGTATCTTACCGGTACATATCATACCAGTAGGAAAATCGTTACTTTAGTTGGTATGGTATACAGAATAATGGCGGAAGTACATACAAGTATAGTTGGGCTATGGTCCAGGTGAAGTTCAAAAAATACAAATAATTTATATGTAAAATTTTAGCCTAGTAAATTTTGGCCCACCTCATTTTCTTTTGAGAAAATTTCATATTAGCACCTGACCTTTCACGCAAATCATACATGGACACTTGACCTTAACAAAACATCACATAAACACTTAACATATTAAAAATTTCATCAATTAAACCCCTACCGTTAATCTCCGTAAAAAAAACTAACGGAAAACATGTTTCTCTCTCCAATTTTGCTACATACACTGACTTTTTTTTCACATATTTTGCACAAATTTTTTGTGGGGTTCATTTTTAGGTCCCACACAAATTATCCGATCGTTCACCAATTCTAAAATATTTTTTCAAGAGATCTTGCAAAAAATCAACTCCATAAAATAAATGTAAGTGCATGATCCAATCATACAGCTTTTCATTCATAATTCTGGATTACAATTTTGAATAAAAAGTTGTACGATTTGATCAAACACTTACATTTATCCCGTTGAGCTGATTTTTTTACAGGGTCATGCAAAAAATATTTTAAAACTAACGAAATGATTAGATCATTTTTAGGGACCCAAAAGTGAGCCCTACAAAAAATCTATGTAATACTAATCTATGTGGGTACACCGGGTAGTGTTAGTTGCTCTGCCAAAAAATAAATTAAGAAAAATAACTCAGCACTCTGCGGGAAAGAAAAAAGGAAAATAATAATGCAGAAAAAAAAGATTTGTATTACAAATTTTTTTGTGGGGACCCAAAAGTGAATCAATCCGCTTATTAATTTTTTTTTTTTTGCATGACCCTATAAAAAATCAGCTCAACGGGGTCAATGTAGGTGTTAGATCAAATCTTACAACTTTTCATGCAGAATTTTAATCCGAAATTCTGAATAAAAAGTTGTACGATTGGATCATACACTTACATTTATCCGAT
>BPLS01028027.1:0-11907 GCA_019656275.1 Rhododendron kiyosumense
CCCTTTGTTGCATGGTGGTAATGCTATTCTGAAGGTTCATGAGCATGGTTTCGAGAGTCAGTGGTTGTGGATGATCTGCCATGACGGAGGTTTCAGATGAACTTGATGAAGAGGAAAGAGCGGGTGATGTTGGGGATTCGATTTTCTGGATGACGAACGGTGATCCTGATTGTAGAGCAGTCAATAGAGAATGCGGAGAGTCTTCTGTTGTAACGCCCCAAAATTAGGGTACGTTAAATAAACATTTTATTATAAAAATGAAGCGAGTCCAGCTCGTTATTACAACATAACTCTCGTAAGAGCTTTTGAAATACAGAATAGGACAACAAAAGGAAACTAAGGTTCCTACTCTACGGCTCCTCTTGCTTCTTCATCCTAGCCAGCTCCTCAGCTCCGGACGCCTCCAAATGAACTGTCCATCTTGATCATCTACAAGGTCTGACACATTATACCAGCGTCGGCACCGATATAATATGTCAGGGTCACCAAAAAGGCAACACCATGAGCTACAACGCTCAATAGGAAATTCTTACCCACCAACCTTACGACGGTAAACAACTATAACAACACTGTAACGCCCCCAAAATTAGGGTACGTTAAAAGGACAATTTATTACAGAAAATAAGGAGAGTCACTGCTCTTATTACAACATAGCTCTGGTAAGAGCTTTTGAAATACAACATAGGATAACAAAAGGGAATTTGGGTTCCTAACTACAGCACCTCTTGATTCTCCATCCTAGCAAGCTCCTCTGCTCCAAAAGCTTCCACGGTGAACTGTTCATCTCGATTATCTACAAGGTCTGACACATTATACCGGCGTCGCCACCAATATAATATGTCAGGGTCACCACAAGGCAACACCGTGAGCTACAACGCTCAGTAGAGTAATCCCATACCCGCTAACCCATAACTTACAAACAAGACAACATTAACATATCCACATTCGATATCAACATTGGTGTCCAAGTTTCTCTTTGTTTCTCCTACGCGACTCGTCGTAGACCATGTCTCCATTTTCCATTTATAAAACAACATTTCAAAAACATTTGCATTGGCTCCATACCGCGGATAACCAAGCCTTTCAAAAATCTTTAGCATTGGCTCCGAACCTCGGATAACCAAGCCATACACACCCAACCTCGGTTCCGCCGTTCCGGGTTCCCGAGTATCCTCACAATGGTTCCGCCGCACCGGGTTCCCATTGGCACACATTGCATTGGCTCCTCTCCACGGATAACCAAGCTATACCTCACCATGGTTCCGCCGGTCCGGGATCCCATGGGAACACACACAACCTCACAATGGTTCCGCTATTCCGGATTCCCATTGGAACACACACACACACACCATTCACATAATACCCTCGAAATGGTCATTATGTGGTTTCCAAAGTACTTCCTTGTTAAACATACCCTATGTGCCATGTTTCTACCTTTCTCGGTTTTCGTGTCACGTTCTCATGCAAGACTCCGCGTGTAAGACTTTACATACAATCATGCATTCAATCAAAGCCTTGAAATTAACACAACAAGATCATCCAACTCTAGGTACATAGCATGCTTGAAACATCTTGAAAGTAAAACATGCATTTTCAATTCAAAAGATAACCTTATCTTACTTTAGTAGAACGATCAAAGTTACATCCAAAACGTCATACAACTTATACAAACATAGAGTTGAAATGTAAAATTACTTTATACTTGAAAAATAGATAGGGATAACTACCTTGATCCGAAACTAGTCGGGGCCGAGTAAGCAAGTTGGAAAATCCTACGGGGGGGTGAATCTGGACCGAACTTCAGACGGCAGTAACTCGATCAATCTTTGGCCGAATAGAGTCGTTCTTGGGTTGAGAACGAAGCTCAAGAAATTCTCTACAACTCTCGTGAAGAAAGTTAATCCTAGAAACGAACCTAGGTTGGAGAAAAATGGGGGTAAAGCAAAGGACAGTAAGCTGTCCAGAATTTAAAATCCAGAATTTTTACTGAACTTCGGATGACGATATCTTGGTCATTTCTTAACCGATTGGGGTGATTCTTGAGCCTAAATTCAAGGTTTCGAAGTGCTCTACAACTTTCTAGAAGGAAGTTGATCCTAAAAACTATTCTAGGCAGGATAAAATGGAGGATTTCCGACGGGACAGTAGGCTGCCCAGAAAACAGAAAATGGTTTCTAGAGAGAAGGAAGAGCAAATACTTGAGGTGTGAGTTCAAAGCATGAGAATGGCCTTCTATTTATAGGCAAGAGCTTGGCCCTCTCCTCTCTCTCTCTCTAAGTCTCACCTTGACACTTGGCAAGAGATCATGGAAGATCAATGCAAGAATCCTAGGGTTGCATGGCTATGGTGTCCTTAGATTGGATTCTTGAATCAAATGGATGGTTGAGATTGTAATGGTACATGATCAAAGGGTTGAGAAGTTGCAAGGTGTTCAAGAAGTACATCAAATCAAATCCAACTTTTAAGCACAAATCAAGGAAAAAATCCTAGGTTTGCATGGCTATTTTTGTACCAAGATTGATCTTGGATCAATTGAATGGCTAGGATTGATCATTGGTGGGCAAGAAAGAGATAGGTACAAGATCCAAGGGTTGAAACAATTGCAAGGTGTCAAAGGAGTACAATGGAGTTTAATGGAGGTGGTTTCCTTAGTTAGGAAGGAAGATACATGCATGGATTTGAAGTACAATAAAATCAAGGCCAAGTACTAATCAAATCTCCTTCCTCCTCTCTCTCTCTCTCTCTCTCTCCCTCTCTCCCATTCGGCCTCTCTCTCCTCTCTCTCTCTCTCTCGGTTCTCTCTCCTCTCTCTCTCTCTCTCATAGTACAATATATATATATACTAAAGATACAAGAGATATAAGAAAGATTATATGTACTTTTGAGATCAAAAGATTTAAGGGCTAAGATTTGCCCAATAACAAATGAATTGGCACATGGTACTTAAGGCAATTAACTAATCAATCATGTACTAATATATATATACACATGCAATGTACAAGAAAACAATAAACAAAAGGTATTTTGTACCATGAGATCAAGGGAGATTTTAAAAGACAAGATTTTCCCATTAAAACAAATCAATAGGCACATGGGTTCATAGCCAATAAAAATAACCAAGTACTAGGGTAATACATACATAAGTACTTATGTATCAAAACCCTAACAAATCATAAATAAGGGTACTTTGGGAAATCTTGGGATTTTAAAGGCCAAGTACTTTCCAATAATAAACAAATAGGTGCTTTGACACATGGCTTAAAAGAAAAGGTTAGTTTAATAAATCCCATTTGTACTTTGAAAGATTAACCTTTTACCCATTGGGTAATAACCACCCTAACTTTTATTATCTAATGGATAATAGTTGCTAGGGAGATTAAACATTAAAATAATCCAAAAAGGTACTTTAAAGTAATCAAAAAGTTACTTTTTACTATTCATAGTACTTTAATCAAGTAGACATTTAATATAAACAAATGGGGTCCTATTATCCAATGGATAATAGTTTCCCCAACATTTATTGTCCAATGGACAAAGATTAAAACCAAAATAATTAAATGAAAAAGAATATTAATTCTTAGTCTAGGGTTCAAAAAGGTTCAAAAGGTTCACGAGGGCAGAATGGTCATTTTGCGATTAGATAAAAGTAACTAGGTAACTTCCTAGCTTAGTTTCTCCAACCGGATGGTTAAAAACTAGTTAGGCTTGCTAAGTGGACTAAAGCGCAAAGAAATCAAAATTGAAGGGCAAAAACGTAATTATGACAAACCTTGGAAATTAATAGCAATTACAATAAAATTCAAATATTTAACGAAATTTTTAATGACCAAAAATCAGGGTCGTTACAAACACTAACAATCACACATCGTTAATCGTCTATCGTCGGTGTCCAAGATTTCCCGATTTCTCCTACGCAACTCATCGTAGACCGTGTCTCCGTTTTTCACTTACAAAACAACATTTCAAAAACATTTGCATTGGCTCCGTACCGCGGATAACCAAGCCTTTCAAAAATCTTTAGCATTGGCTCCGTACCGCGGATAACCAAGCCATACACACCCAACCTCGGTTCCGCCGTTCCGGGTTCCCGAGTATCCTCACAATGGTTCCGCCGCACCGGGTTCCTATTGGCACACATTGCATTGGCTCCTCTCCACGGATAACCAAGCTATACCTCACCATGGTTCCGCTGCTCCGGGTTCCCATGGGAACGCACAATGGTTCCGCTGCTCCGGGTTCCCATTGGCACACACCCTCACAATGGTTCCGCTGCTCCGGTTTCCCATTGGAACACACACACACACCTCACACAATGGGCAAGTCCGGCCACATTGCGGTTTTCAACACATTTCAACCTTTTCAAACACACCCTAGGTGTCATGTTTCTACTTTCTCGATTCTTGTGTCTCGTTACATGCAAAGACTCCGTGGTAAGACTTATCACATACGTAAACAACAAATCATTCATCGTAATCCAACAAGATCATCCAACTCTATAATATATCACAAGTAACTCAAGCAATCTATGCATGCTCATAACCGTAGCAAAGATCAAAATACAAATACTTGATATGAAAAGTAATTAAAGATAACTTGATTTGAAATGGAAGATAACGTGATCTCACATATACATAGGGTTAGGGTAAGAATATCCTACCTTGATCCGAAACTAGTCGGGGCCGAATAAGCTAGGTGGAAAATTCTCCCGAATCTGGACCGAACTTCGGACGGCAGTAACTTGGTCAATCTTTGGCCGAATAGAGTCGTTCTTGGGTCGAGAACGAAGCTCAAGAAATTCTCTACAACTCTCGTGAAGAAAGTTAATCCTAGAAACGAACCTAGGTAAGAGAAAAATGGGGACGAAGGAAGTGACAGTAAGCTGTCCAGAAAATGAAAATCCAGAATTTTTACTGAACTTCGGATGACAATATCTTGGTCATTTCTTAACCGATTGGGGTGACTTTTGAGCCTAACTTCAAGGTTTCGAAGTGCTCTACAACTTTCCAGAAGGAAGTTGGTTCTAAAAACTACTCTAAACAGGAGAAAACTGGGGATTTCCGACGGGACAGTGGCTGCCCAGAAACTGGAAATGGTTTCTAGAGAGAAGGAAGAGCAAATGCTTTGAGGTGTGAGTTCAAAGCATGAGAATGACCTTCTATTTATAGGCAAGAGCTTGGCCCTCTCCTCTCTCTCTCTAAGTCTCACCTTGACACTTGGCAAGAGATCATGGAAGATCAATGCAAGAATCCTAGGGTTGCATGGCTATGTTTGTACCAAGATTTGATCTTGGATCAATTGGATGGCTAGGATTGATCCTTGGTGGGTAAGAAAGAGATTGGTACAAGATCCAAGGGTCTAAAATTTAAAGGAGTACAATGGAGGTGGTTTCCTAGCAAGGAAGAATAGATACACCAAGGATTTGGAAGATTAATGGGAGATCATGGAAGTACAATCAAGTCTCCTTCCTTCCTCTTTCCTCCCTCCTTCCTCTCTCTCTCTCTCTCTCTCTCTCTCTCTCCTTCCGGCCTCTCTCTCTCCTCTCCCTCTCTCTCTAGTAAACACACACACACACATATATACATATGCATATAATGTATAGGAAACAATAAACAAAAAGGAACTTTGTACTTTGAAAGATTAACCTTTTACCCATTGGGTAATAACCACCCTAACTTTTATTATCCAATGGATAATAGTTGCTAGGAAGATTAAACATTAAAATAATCCAAAAAGGTACTTTAAAGTAATCAAAAAGTTACTTTTTACTATTCATAATACTTTAATCAAGTAGACATTTAATATAAACAAATGGGGTCCTATTATCCAATGGATAATAGTTTTCCTAACATTTATTGTCCAATGGACAAAGATTAAAACCAAAATAAATTTAAGAAAAAGAATATTCAATTCTTAGTCTAGGGTTCAAAAGGTTCAAAAGGTTCACGAGGGGCAAAACGGTCATTTTGCGGTTAGGCAAAAGTAACTAGAAAGCTTCCTAGCTTAGTTACTCCAACTAGATGGTCAAAAACTAGTTAGGCTTGCTAAGCGGACTAAAGCGTCAAGAAATAATTTTTCAAGGGGCAAAAATGTAACTATGACAAACTACAAGGAAATTAAGGAAATTAAAATAAAATTCAAATATTTAACGAAATTTTTAACGACCGAAAATCAGGGTCGTTACATCTGTTGTGACTGATTGGGGCCGTAACCTGACAAGCCATTGAACCGGATCCTATTGCAGACGTTCCCAAGTGGGTTTGGCTCTTTGCCTCGATACTTTCCTTGGCGGTGCAATGGTTTAGAACCTTTGCTTGCAGTAAAGTAAGAAAGAAGCTCAAAAGGGGCTCTGCAGTAACTTTAATCTAAATAAAAGACTAAAGCGAAAGCACAGTCAACGTCGCGAGTGTCACCCTAGACTCTAAGACTAGAAGACAAGTCTGTCTTAATGCGCTTGAACACCACTCTGATCCTCGGGATTCTTTTCAAAAGTGCACCCTTTGAGTAAATCAAATAACACAAGGAGATGCCAAAATAGCCTAAATCTTTGACCATTTCCCTCTCGAAGTTTCAATTTTGGAGTTGGAACAACTTGGTGGATAACGTGATACCTTAACCAGAGCGGCGCAAGCGGCACAATGCCATAGCCTAATGGTATACGTGGTGCGCACGATAACCGAGATGGTACGAGTATCACAGCATTCTTTCCGCTGGTCCTCGTTTTCTGTTTGAAACTTCGATTTGGTAATTTAGACAAGGACTTAGAAAGTCTCGATTTCCCAAGGTTTCACTGATCTAAGGATTTTGGAAATCAACAACGTGCACCATCGAGATTCACGACTCTTCATCGGGCCATAGCAGTGTCCAAATAGGCGCAAGACAGACTTGAAAGCGAGACAACCTAAGAGCCGCCCTAAACACGCTCCTACGCAAAGCAATATGTATGTACAGTGCATGCGATAGGGAAAACAGTAACACATAGACAGTATATGGGGTTAGATGCAAGTAGATCTTACCCTGTGGGTTCCTGTCCTAGTTTGGAGAGTTCTAATGCTTTGTATATGCAAAGGTTGGTTTTGGCTTGTAACAGCTTCCTTGGACTAGAGCCAAGATATACTTCCTGCTACCCGCATAACCGCAAAGCAACAGTCGAAAGGTAGAATGACTCTTCATCGTCGAAGGTTTTTGGTCATTCGGGGTCCCCGGGCTCCGGTAAACCGTGCCGGATTGCCAAAATGATCCAACGGGGCTATCCCACATCGATGCAAATGAAGATGCTAGAAAAAAGGTTTAAGAAGAAGAAGAATCACAATATCGCAAAATGCCCTTTCAAATTTAGCTCACTTTTTTTTTTTTTTTGGAAAGAAATTTAGCTCACTTTATTTAGTCCGTTTTGAAAGGAAACAACATAAATGATCAATCGAGAAAGTCCCAGATTGGATTGGCCGGACGTAAAGTCCTGTTAAATCACCATTCCAACCTTCGGTAGAGCGAAGCTCACCATTTTGACAAACTTTTGAGCGAGTGATCACGAGTGTTTTTAAACTTTCAAGCACGGATTAATATTGGTTTGTTCCCCAGCAGAGTCGCCACTGTGGGCAGCGTGCCCTTCCCGGGAGAAGGGGATTCCGTTCCCCGCCCTCCTAAGAAATGCTGGTTCGATTTGGAGCGCTTCGTGGAAGCTGGATGACAAGCGCTCGCAAAAATACAGAATCGCCACTCGGGTTTGAAGGTCCGACACCCAAGGAACCGTATTTTGAAGCACTTGCCGCGCTATTTTGATTTGAAGAAGTTAAGGAACCAGTCCGTCATAACCATATCTGGGTTAGGGAGCCAGGTTACGAGAGGGGAAGGGTTTTAAGGCACCCCTCTCGCCCAATCCGGAGATCGGTCTCTACTTAGGCATTTTGTGAAAATATTTGTGATTCATCTTTTATTAACCAATTTTTAGCCAATTAGGGCGGGGGAATAGTTATTCGGGGATTAAAACTGTAACATGTTTGCGAGCTGTGATAGATAAGAGTATGCATGGATGAGATACTGAAAAATAGATAAGATAAAACCTAAAACTACGACTGGATATCAAAACAGTGCCTTGGTTTGGATTTGTCGTGAACAACAGCCAACTTGCATGCATGGAATTTCGTACATGCAAGCTAACCATCACACGACACTCCCATTCCATCGCGTGAGTATTGACGTGTTACCAGCAGGTTGGATCTTATCCCCTTATGAGCTCTGGAAGGACCAGTGCACACCCATGTTCAAACCAAGCAGTTTATAGGTAACGAAAGTAAATAATAATTACAAACAGAGTAAATGAATTTGAGATACAACCCCTAAAGAATGGGGGTATTAAAACAAAGGCCAAGGACTAAGCTGTCCCATGCAAGGGCAGTTACTGGAAACAGACCGAGCATCGCGCGATGGAGTCACTTCATCGCGCGAGTGTCATGACTGGACTTCCAGGAATTGCTTTGCATGCTTGGGCTCTGAGACATATTGAGGAGCAACCTAGGGGCATTCCAATAGAATTTGAATGAATTATCTAGACTAAACTAAGGATTTTAGCATGCATGACAGTGAGATAACTTTGAACATACTTCACAGAAAAACATGAAATACTAAAAACAAGAAGGGTCAGGATCCCATCTACACGAGAACCATATCGTGTTGACTAGAACCGTCGCGCGATGGAGTGGGTATCTCGCGTGTGGGAGAGCTGATCCTCAATAACTTGTAACTTTGCTGGCTCTAGGACCAGGACTAGTATTGATTACCAGCCTTGGCCCTGCCAGCCCCCCTCAGGGATCAAAACAGTAAGCAGTATGGATTATACCTTTGCTTGAATGCTTTGGAAATGACTTGGACAAGATGGTGTAGCTTGGAAAATGAGTGTATGTAACTAGATTGAGAGAGGAGATAAGAGGTCTTCTTGGGCTTGTGTAGTCTTTCTTGCCTTAGGATTTTTTGTAACCTTTTGCTTGAAAGACTAATGGGGGTACTTATAGGAAGAGATGGGAGCTTGGTTGGTAGCTAACAAGGCAACAAAACCAACCAACAAGGCTGGTTGTGGTTGCTTGGTGGATGGATGGGGTGGAAAAAGGTGATGGGAGAGTGGGGGGCTAGGTGGTTGTAGCCAAGCCTTGGAGGTGCCGTTCAGATGACGAAAACGGGGTTCCCAGGTCAGTACCCCCTTGATCATCACAAAGTCCAGCTGAAAAAAGGTGAAAACGACAGGTGTTGACCATCGCGTGAGGGAGTGGCTCCATCGCGCAAGGGTTAAGCCAGCCCCGTGACGGTCAAAAGTCAAAGTTTTGACTTAACACCTGGCAAACAAAGCATTGCGCGAGAGATCCAGTAGATCGCGCGGCGGTCAATCCTGAGGTCAGGGTTTTGACTAAGGTTTCTAGGGTTTAAGAAAGGGTCCACTTACTCCAAGCTTAAATCATTTCACTCGCAATACTGCTTTTGACCTCATTCATCATCGGGGAAACAAGAAACCGAAAAATGAATTAAAACGATCAGGAGATCAGATTGGGGTGTCTACAATGAGATTCAGTTTCTAGGAGACAATCTTGTTCAAGATTGGAGCCTCGCATTTTAGGGGAATGTTTGTTTTCTTCAACCGTCAATAGGCTTGTCAACTCGGTGTTCGATGTCGAGCATGATCCCACTTTTTACATCATCAATGAAGCACTTCCACGCCCTATGGTCTCGTTTTCAGCTGAAGAAGACTGCAGCATCATGGTTACGGATCTTGTCTCACCAGCCAACCTTTGGGATGTTGATGATATAGTCAATTTCCAAGTTGGATAAGAAGTCTGGACTGTCAATCGTTCCTTGGCTGATAGTGGACTTTGGGATGTCCCTTTCATTGCCAATCCAGGACCTATCACGGAGGTTGCAGCACTTAAGGACCTGGATTTTTGGTAATCATTGTTGGTAAAAGACTTAGCTGAGGATCTGGGATTAGACATGGAAGTGCTTGCAATTTCACCGGTCTTTGACAGAGGAAAGCATAAGCTGGGAGAGGTCCCTACTAATCTCTGGGATGTTAACCAAGACCTTCAGGTCGTGCCTTCTTTGGGGAACGTTCTCAATGTTATGAGGAGTGGACGGATTTTTCAGCCTGCTAATCTGCAAGCTGGAAGCTCATCCAACCCTTTTAACCAAAGGAACAAACCTTCTGCTTTCCCAAGGTCTGCGCCGCTGGAGGTACCTGCTGGCTCCCTGAGTGCAGACATTATTCAAAGACAACTTGAGCGGATTCCCGCTGCCATATCAATATGGGAACTAATCTGTTCTTCCCGTGAGCATCGTTAGAAACTTTGCCACACTCTCTCTTGCCTCGAGGTTCAAGCTGATGTCACTCCTGAGATGATGATATCTCTTATTCTCCCGCCTACCTCCAAGCACACCGTTGTCTTTACTAATAAAGACCTACCAGTCAAAGGAGTTGACCACAACCGCCCATTGCACATCACCATCAAATGTCAAGGACTCTGGGTTTCGACCGTCCTCATTGATAATGATTCAACAATCAATGTGTGCCCTATGAGAGTGGCTTATCATTTGGGATTAGCTAAAAACGACTTCGCGCCTTCCAACTTGGCCGTTAAATCATATGACAACACTTGTCGTGTCGTCGAGGGCATGTTGATGCTCAAGCTCGACGTTGAGGGGTTCGAGATGGATGTTGAGTTCCATGTGGTTGACATCCCTGCCACGTTTCATCTCCTGTTGGGCAAGCCATGGCTCCATAGACCTGACATCATGGTTGTGCCTTCTACTCTTCATCAAAAGGTCATGTTAGGGCTTTCTACCGGCACGTTGACTATCTGCTGGGACACTGGCATTCGCCCGCTCAAGGAAGACGGTACTCCTGTTCTGGGGATCAGGCATGGAGAAGAAGATATTAATCTCGGGGGATTCTCTTTTGATACCTCCAGCTTAGTGTTGGCCATCAACGTAGACGGGGACTTCATCATTAGCTCTGTTGCTTTGGAGATTATGAGGATGATGTCCTATCTACCTAGCCTGGGTTTGGCGATTCAACAACAAGGGATCCCGGAGTTCCCTACCTTTCCTTCCTGTGAGGGCCACTTTGGTTTAAGGTACATTGCCTCCGCCAAGGATGCCAAAAGAAGGAAATGTATGGGAAAGCCCAGATCCCTCTATGGTGATCCTGACAACTAATTCGTGCGTGAAGTGGGGAATGATGCTTACACTGGACAGGCCGAACCTTTTATTGATTCAGAGACTGGGGAACTGGTATCCGGTTTCTAGGTTTTCTCTAACGACACCTGGTCCTATAGCGATGAAGAGCCAGCAAGGACAAAATTCAAGAGGGAGCTTAGCCAGCCAAAGTTGAAGACTGACTGGCTGGGATCTTTTGATCAAGGAAGCTTGGAGCAGCTGTTCTATGAGTTCTCTCAAGTGGGTTTGTCCGAAGAAGCTGAGGAGGCCGAAGTGTTCATGTTTGGGCCTGATGTCCTCAAGGATCCTACCTCTCTTATCGTGGAAGCCAAGGGTAGCATTAAAAATTGCATTTTCAAACTGCGCCTTTACTTGTATTGATGACACTTCTTGTAACAACCCAAATTTTTAGTCGATGAAAATTTCGTTAAATATTTGAATTTTTATTTCTTGCTTCGATTTACTTTTAAATTCCTGTAATTGTTGTAATTGCACTTTAGCCCTTCCATTTTCGTTTCTTGCACTTTAGTCCTATTTAGCAAGCTTAGTTAGTTTCTAACCCTCCGGTTAGATAAACTAAACTAGGAAGTCATCTAGTCACCGTAAAATGACCGTTTTGCCCCTCATTGGAACTTTTGACCCTTTTGAACCCTAGACTAAGAATTTAATATTCTTTTTCATTTAATTATTTTGGTTTTAATCTTTGTCCAT
>BPLS01028028.1:0-13335 GCA_019656275.1 Rhododendron kiyosumense
TATATATATATACACACACAGTTTTTTACGTACTCAGTATTATATACAAGAAAGCTTTCAAGGCTCAAGCTACAACAACAAACATTGTATATTTGATCGAGAAACAAAAGTTTTTTCTTTTATTGGATGACAAACACAACCGAGCCGACAATAAGAGAATCTGTGAATTGTTAACATATTACATATATGTTGTAAATTTGTATATATTTTTGTTCTGTTCCACTGTGTTTGATCAGCAGCAAAAAAATGCATTCGAACGAATCGAACCACTTTTCGAAGAGCCTATCAGGATGGCCTCCATTCTCGAGCCATCAAAATCCATAAGTTTCCCAATTGGGCCAATTCCCCCTCGGCCCTTCGATACTATTATCTTAAGATTTTCAAACATGTGTATCAAACGACCCCCCTATTTTTTTACACTGCAGAGAGAGAGAGAGAGAGAGAGAGATAGAGACCTTGATTTAATCACTGATTCAAGTTTCTTCGACAAATCTCGGCAGATCGCTGGTTAGGGCAGATCGGTTGCTAGTTTGGTTAGTGATTGCCGATTGGTGAGGGAACCGGCGAGGCGAGATACACCGGAGACCGGCGACGGCAAGGTGAGTTCTTCGTCGTTCATGACTCGTGAGCGAAAGGGGGGAGCGAGCACCGACCAGCGAAAGCGGGCAAGGACCGGCGCCTGGGTTTTTTTGATTTGGGGTAAGAGGAACAAGAGAAGGAGCGTTATTTCGTCTAAAATCAAAAAAAAAATTATTTATTTATTTTAAAGAGGGGTGGGGCACGTGACTACACGTGCCCTATTGTTAGTCCGCCCCTGGGTACTTGTGAGTTTGGGAAATCCGTTTTGTCCAAATTGTCCATCCATGTTGATCCCTCCTACCGCTAGTGCCATGGGTAACATCATCTCGTCTGCGATCATGGTGTCGAAGAAGTTGATCACGCAGCGAATGCAGGCCGGAGCGAAGGGTCGGTCTTGGGAAGTTTTGTTGAGGATTCTGGAAAAAGATGGGTTTTAAGGGTATTTTTGTCTCAAAAGGCCAAAAGCACTGGCACGTGCCCTTGAAACAAACGGCAATCCAACGGAAGGGGTTAACTCGGGTAACAGTAATGCATGAGGGTGTGTCTGTGGGCGTTTTTAAAGGTTAGGGGGTGTTCATCTCCAAAACATATAGATGAGGGGGTCTCCATGTAATTTTACCATTATTAATTTGATTATGAAATCTGAACGGGCAATGAAATCAAAAGGACAACTTATCACCTCTACAATCTTTGTAGGCATTTATTACCTTTGAAAACGTGCCAACACTCTTCTGACCAATCAACTTTTAATACGAAAGTCACCACATGGGCACAATGATCAAGGTCGATAGTTTTTGGAGCAAGAAAAATAAACACATATAGGCATTCATAAAATTGAGAAATGTAATCTTTGAGCATTTGCACCCTATTATCCTGGCAAAACATCACAAATAAAGGTATTACTATATTTCAATTCTATATAGTATGATTTATATCTAGCTTTTAAGTACTTATCTTTAACATTAATTTCTTCATATATGATGGGACGCATTGTAAGATAAATTCTATACAGTGTGAATGTAACGCCCCGACTTTTTGGGGGCAAAATAAAATAGTTCTTTAGGAAAAAATTTACTAAATAAATATGATTTTCCAAAATAAAGTTTAGCTATTACAAAATCAAGATAGATTTACTGATTCAAAATACATTAACTTCAGAGCCGACTCTAGGCTTGATACAAACTCCCAGCAACTCGATCTTCGTTCCTGATATTCTTTCTGTGTTGATCTGCATCATCATTGAATCCTGCGCCATCTGGCAAATTGATCGCCGAAGCAAACGATTTGCCAGGATACAGACGTATCCGTGAGTGATAAATCACCCAGTAGAATAATCCAACCCAACCACCCCTCTTATTTTACAATAGCAAGCAGCAGGATAAGATGATAAAATGATACGAGAAAGTAAAACAGAGTTTGTTCCACATAAACCAGTTTATTACTATCCATTTAACTTGACGTGAATCTAAGATCTCCTCCGCGGAGTCTTTCCTCCCCAACCGCTAGCTATGCCCTGTCCCATGAGCTCACTTTCTTTTGTTGTCGCGGATTGCACCTCAGTTATGTACCTAGCGTGTATCCCTCTCATTACAACAAAAGGAAGCTTATCATGCCCGAATCATAACTAGGGTTCGCCTATCTTATGCACCACCACACAGTCATCACTGGGCTTACTTTGCCAGTTTCAATTCATCACTGGACTCTCGCCAGTATCAATTCATCAATCACCACTGGGCTTACTTTGCCAGTTTCAAACCATCACATCCAACTCATCACATTCAAAATCTCGCCTGCAGGCATTCTAAAAATAAAACTTTCCAATCCATCCATTATCTAACATCGTCTAGGTGAATTCTATTCGCATACCACCCCATGTCTCTAGGGTCCAATCTAGCATTCAAATCAGGCATCGATGCAATATACAATTACATCAAATAATAATAAAAACAAATAACCAGCAGTGCAATCACACAACCTTTTATGAATGGGCCGTTGCCCTTATTCTTGTATGGCCACAATGTCAATAATGAAGTAAAACTTTTATAAGAATTTTAATAAAATATTTTCTAATTAATTAGATTAATTATAAGCTGATTAAATACATTAATTAGATAAAATATTTAGAATAATTACTCATGACCCTAATAAGAGTCCTAAAGGTCCTATACAATCAGTTGAATGTCAAAAGTTGGGTTCGGAGGGTTGAAGAATTAATTTACATGAAAACGATAATTAAAATGACCGAAAGTGGAGTAAATAGACAATAAATAATTAATAATAAAAATAAATGTTGAGATTGACATAATTACATATTTGGACAGTAAGGAGTCTAAATAAAATTATTCGGGCATTAATAATAATGTTTATAAATTCGTAAAATAATTTTGATTGGAATTACTTTAAAAATAATAATAAATAGTGAATTAAATAAAATAAATATTTAATTTAACAAGTTACTGTATTTGACATTCAAGAAGTCTAAAAAAATTTAGTTGGAGTGTTAAAACGTTGGTTGAAAGGTCGTAACTAATTTTCGTTTGTAAACGTTGAACGATAACTAATAAATAATTTAATAAATAGATAATTAAATAAAAAAAATATGATCTTAACAAGTTATGATCTTTGAGGTGTGAAAAGTCTAGGAAAAATAGTTCGGGGGTCGAAAACGGTGTTCGGGAGGTCGCAAAACACATTTTAACCGAAACAGTACACACCGCAAGGTTTGACCGAGTCAATCTTGCGGCTAGAGCCTCCACCGCAATCTTGGCTCTGGTTCTTGCGGCCCGAAGGTCGCGGCCGCAAGGTTGAAGGCAGATTTCGTTTTTTTATTTTTTTGGTTCGGTTTTGATGCATGGGACCGTTCGGGCTATTGGGTTATGCTTAAAAACATTAAATATACTTAGAGGAAGGGTTGGGAGAGATTATAATACCTTAAATCGGATCGAATTGATTTTTGATCGAAACTTGAATTTTTGGGAAGAAGGTTTCCGGTTCTTTGATCGGGGGACTATGGGACCGAATTGGATGATGTTTAGCAATGCTTGGGGTTGGGAAAACAATTTGGAACGGTCAATTTGGGTTTTGGTTGGGCGTAACTAGGAAACCCACTTTGCTCTCTTCTCACTTTCTCTCTCTAGAACTCCATTGATTGGAGCTTGGTTTTCTTCTATTTTTCTCCTCTTTTCTGGTCGGAGGAGTGTGGGAAATAACGTGGTATTTTCGTGGGTCAATGGGGTGGGGTATTTATAGGAGAATTTGAAGAGTTTCGATTGAAATTGGATTTTAAAGAGGTTGTATTCTATCGGGTTTCGAAATGGACGAATTATGGACGGTTTTTGTGTTCCGAGAGGAGTTAGAGACTGAGTAGGAGAGGGAGGGATGATAGGATTGCATGCATGCAATTAACATAAATTAAAAGTAAGATAATTAAGACTAAATTAATTTTATTTGTATATATCTACTAGATAATTATAATTAAGATAATTTTATTATTACAAACGATACTCTTTAAATGATTTTATAAATGATAAAATTACGGGTCGTTCCAAGTTGAATTAAAATTTTGCTAAACAAATTTTTGGTTACGAAAAATAATAGTCTAGATTTTGGTTTAATCTAATAACACTTTTAAATAATTAATCAATTACTATAGACTATTTGATTAAAAATAATTTCTTTATTCGAAAAAAAAATAGGGCAAAAATCCGGGCCGTTACAGTGAATACGGATGTTGTTGCCAATGTTGGCACAGTGCTCATCTCGGGAGTCTCGATATTTATTTCATGTAGAGGTTGTGTCTATAAATAGACAACGAACTATTCAGTCAGTTGCATATATTTGAATTGGAGGTTATATCGTCTATCATATTTGCATGTCATTGTTTTTATTCAAAAGAGTCTTACAACCTCCAATTCAAATATATGCAATTAACTGAACAGTTCATTGTCTATTTATAGACACAACCTCTACACAAAATAAATATCGAGGCTACCTGGGATGGGCACTGTGCCAACATTGGCGACAACGTCCGTATTCAAACTATATAGAATTTATCTTACAATGTGTCTCATCATATATGAAGAAATTAATGTTAAAGGTAAGTACTTAAAAGCTATATATAAATCACACTGTATAGAATTGAAATAATATAGTAATACCTTTATTTGTGATGTTTTGCTAGGATAATGGGGTGCAAATGCTCAAAGACTACATTTCTCAATTTTATGAATGCCCATACGTGTTTATTATTCCTGCTCCAAAAACTGTCGGCCTTGACCATTGTGCCCCTGTGGTGACTTTCGTATTAAAAGTTAATTGGTTAGAAGAGTGTTGGCACATTTTTAAAGGTAATAAATGACTACAAAGATTGTAGGGGTGATAAGTTGTCCGTTTGATTTCATTGCCCATTCATATTTCATGATGAATTTAATAATTCTTAATCTTATTTATGTAAGAATGTTGAGGACTGGCAAAGGAACAATGGGGTTGTCATGATAAGAGTTTTGTTAAGACATTAAAAATTTTATAATGACATTTTATTTGCTAGGTTAAGTTTTACAAATATATATATATATATATTTGGTTTGACAGTAGTTAATTTTTATTACGTGTGTTGGGTGATTTATGGATTTTGAAATTTTTTGACATACTTGAATATTTTTTGCACCTTGATTTGTCTTACGCATACACCGTAGTTTATTTTGTTCCTATCCATTTTTTTACATGTCCTCCCTTTGCTCATTCTTCGACTCGTGCCTTCAGGCACAAGCATTCGCTAGTTGAACTATAAGATGAGAAATATGATAATCAATCTCTGTCGCATTGTTGTTGTGGTTGTATGAGGTATTTTTACGGGCTTCTGAGTAATAGATTAATCAATCTCTGTCACATTGTTGTTGTGGTTGTATGAGGTATTTTTACAAGCTTCTGGAATCGATAGCTTACCTGAAATCGAATTAGGGTCAGCAGGTAAACGCATAGCATAGGAATAAAAATTTTACCCCAACTGTTTTTGTTTACTAAATAAAAGGGCTTAAAAGGCAAAGCACTTACTTAAAAGACGGTAGAGAGAGGGCGGCAGCGCGAGGGGAGGAGGCGGTGGCGAAGCTGCGTGAGGGGGGAGGTCGTTTTTACAGAGAGAGTGAGGGAGAGAGGCCGTATTCAGAAAGAGAGAGAGGGCGTAAGACGGGATAGGGCTGTTTGGGAAAGAGAGGGTTTGGAAATAGACGGAGAATTTGTGTGACCAGAAATTGCTCAGAAAATATTTAAGTATTTACGAGCCTACCATTGTAGAATGGAGGTCTAAATTTATGCAAGGTATAATTTTGAACCGTTGTGTCACGCCCTCGATTTTCAACATAAATAAATAAACCGTTTCGATAAAAGATCCACGCATAAAATATATACTCCCTCCGTCCCAATTTACTTGTCACAGTTCTATTCCAACCAGAAAAAAGAATTAGTTATATCTTTAAATTGGTAATGAATTTTATATCCAATATGGATCTTGTTTGATAGATCTCGATTTGTTCTATAATACCATGTTTTCAAAATCGCCTAAAATATTATAAATTACAAGATATAATTAATTGAAAAGTTGCACGAACTCCAAAAAGTGACAAGTAAATTGGGACGGAGGGAGTAATACCCAAAAAGGAGTTCCCACCTGTTTAATTTACAAAAAGAGTTTAGCCAAAAGAAATCAAGATGGATTAGTTACAAAATTATCTTTAACAAAAGTATGTGATTTACAAAGATGATTAAATAAATGGTCTTCGTTAGCTTCCAAAGTTGTCTTTCACACTGAGCATACAATGCAATGCAAGCTACTGCCTGGAATTAGAACCTGAAAAGAAGGATTTTGTTAAGCTACACTAGCCCAGTAGGAAATTCTATACTCAAGCTATAGGTAAATGGTATGAATCATGCAATGAGAATGAATGATTTCTACTAGACGAACAAGAGATACAGAAGGGCACCATAATGAACCGATGGACCACGACTACGGGATTCTATATGTCATAAAGGTATCCTTTACCATTCATTCATCAAACTAAGAGTAGCATTAAACACAAATCCATCCAAATAACCCACGATAATTTCTCAAACCATTTAAACTCCTCATATGATTGCCACTAATAACTTTTCCATCCCTCACCATGCATCATCGAACCTCTTTTTCATAAAGAAAACATTCCTTTTTTATTTCCAAAATAATTTTGAGAAATACTCTCAACCTCTCCGGGTCAAGCTCCGTTGATTTTGCGCACGAATACCGGAAACCGTTGATTCGCTCAAGAATAGCCTGAGAATTTTCATAAATTCCTTTTTCCAAAATCAAGTTCCTTCCTTTTCAAAACTTTGATAAATTCAATTATTCATTCTCTTTTTCAACACTTACAATCTGAAGCAAGAAACAGCCCAACGACAACATAAACTTTTAAAATCAATCATAACTTCCTTCATCATGCGAGACATTCAGCTGTATTACCAACACTTGCGTTACAATGAATTCTCTCCACCTGGGTTTCCGCATTACCACACCTTGCATTGCAGGACCCTCAGTTCAACATTCATAACTCACACAACACATATGCATTATCAATCCGAACACAAAATGACAACACTTCCCAAAGTCACAATCTTTCATTCATCATCATTCAATGTTTTACAATCTCATACCCATGTCCAATTGTACATTAATAAGTACCTTAAGTTCACGTTATTTCTCAAAGTCTATTACAACGCCCTACGTCACGTACCGAACCCATAACAACTCCACGACACACCATCGGCTTGGTTCTAAAAGAGAATCTATAGAACGAGTGTCAAAGGAACCTAGGATGATCAATCGAGACAAAGCACAAAGGTACAAGTTACCCTATTCCTTTCCGAACCACTAGGCAAACCCCTATTGACCGACCAAGTGTCCTACATCATAACTTACATCCTACGATACTCGATAACCTTCCTACGATACACTCTTTCATCCTATCGTTCACCACGTTAAGTCATAGCACCTAACATACCTATAGCGTACATCACCTCACACTATAATGACTCTCAAGTGCCATCAATCCCATGAATACAATTTCGATCAAGTCTTTATCTAGTAAGACATTACTCTTTCTCTAACAACGGAAAACTAACGGAAAGAGGGTAACATCGATTAATCAAGGGAAATTAATTGAACATGCTTAAGAAAGGTTAAGAGGTGTCAAAAAGGTGCTAGAAGTGTCTGGGGTTCAAAATAATCAAATCAGAGCAACATGGGCAAAACTGCCCAGAAGGCCAAGGAGTATCGATACCAAAATAACCGAATCGATATGGCGGAGTTTGGAGTATCGATACGCAAATAATAGTATCAATACAGGAATACTATGATAGATTTCTAAAGCTACTGGAATGCAGATCCTTTCAGCGTATCGATACGCAATAATCGTATCGATACGGGACATTACAAGCAGCGATTTAGTGTAGAAAACTCAAGGGCAAGCACAATACAATAACCAACGATTTAAAGCACAATTTTTACATGAAATCAGCTCATAAACACATAACAAGAGCAAGAATCCCTACCAAGAGATTGGGCCACGCGAACCTTTGAACTCAAACTTGAACTACGCCCAAAATACTCCTCTCCGAGCCAAACCAGACAAGCTACGAACACAATGGCACTTGAAGAAGATGGAGAGAGGGTTGGGTTCTTTGGGTTTCGAGTTTTGGTGGCAATTTTCAGTAGGAGAGTGATAAGCACCCGGAAATGTAATGAGAGGGTGCGCTAGTGTCTAGGTTTAGTTTATTTTACTCATTAATTAGTTGTTTTAACTTAGTTGTCTCGTAGAGTGTGTTTGTTTTGTTTTGTAGGTAAATCGCCTAATAAAAGCCTTTAAAGGCCAAGGCGCAGCTCAGGCAGAGCTCAGGCAAAAGTTACCCGACGTCAAGGTTGAGCAGAGCCAAAGCCAAGGCGTGGCCAAGCTGTGGCCCGGGCAGAATCAAGTGTGGCCAAGGGCTGAACAACTTTCAAGCTTCAGAACTGATAAGCCGGGGCGATCGATCGAACACCATAGCTTCAATCGGTACCGAACCGTTTAGCCCCGGCCCCGTACTTAACCCCTTCGCGATCGATTGGACAAGAAAGCTCCAATCGGTACCGACTGCCTAGCTTAGTAATGTAAGGCCTGGCTATCGGTACCGAGGCCATTAATGAAGCATCTTGGAAGCATCTTTAGAGCATATTCCGAGGGAAGGATAAAAGAAATGACGCAAGGAGATCCAAAAGGGGAGAGGAGGACGTTTTTAGGGATATTCTAGATCTAGCTTAGGTTCCTTTTTGCTTTTTGAATGTTCTTGAGTGTTCTTGCTTTCTAGTCTTTGAATATTCAATTTTCTGCATTAATTAGTTAGTTTTTGTTATTGTCACCTTTTTTAATGCTGTTACTCGTCTTCCGATCTATCGTTTGATCTAGTTTAATTCTAGTCTTGTGTTTTAAATTATGCGTAGTCAATTTTTACTTGCTCTTATCTTCGTAGATATGCGTGAGTAGTTTCAAGGGTTGGGTCATGGGATGATTAGCATCCCATGGCTTGGGCAAAAATTGCATTTTTCACCAATAAAGCTTCAATTTTTAAGATTTGAAAATTAATGTGGGGTTCGGATTCATTTGGGGAATTACCGAGGTGTTAACCTCTTTGATCATGTGTAGGTAGGAGCATAGACTACCTACCACACATGATGCTTAGAGCTCTGTCACTCGAGGGGTTCACCGAATGAGTTCTAGAGCTAGCTTGATAATCGGATCTCTTTTTCCCGGTTTTGATACCTACAATTGTGTATTTTAAATCGCGTGAATTGGTGAAAAATGCGATTTAGCCTAAGTCATGGGTGCTAGAATTCCTAGACCTAACCTATCTTTTATCTAGTTTATTCGTTCTTCATTTAGCCATTTTAATTCCCACCATTCAAAGTAAAACTCGGTTGGCTACCTAACAGCCAAAAACCTTGCTTACACCTACAAATCCGAGGCAAGCCATATAATTATTCCCGTGGGTACGATCCCGGTCTTCCGGATTATTATGCTTCAAATGACGTATTAAGCCCTACGCTTGGGGTAATATTCTTCAACACGGAAGAAATCGAAGCATTTTTGGCGCCGTTGCCGGGGATTTCTTATTATGGCTTTCTTGGAGGTTCGACAAACCACTGTAAGTATCCCGCTTTCGTCTCTTAGTTGTAGTTTAGTAGTATGTGTTAGCTTAGCTTAGGTTTTAGTAGCTCGTGTTTAGTTGGGTGGATACCTCTAACCTGACTGTGATGTCTAACCTGAGGTGTAACGAAGCCTAGCTAAATATCGAGTTGTCTTAGTTAATTAGTTTAGTTTAATTTGTTAGTCTACTTAGTTTAATTTGATTGCATTGCTTAGCCGAGGTGGTGGCATAACCCCTCGCATATCTTGATTGCTGAAGTTGAGGTGGCGGCATAGCCCCTCCAGTCTGTTAGCTTGCTGTTAGTAGTTAGTAGTTGTTTTTGTGTATGCGTGTGTTTCGAAGCCCGACTTCAAATCGGCTTCATCGTTCTTCTTCACCACCGAGGATCCGCAGCATTGTCAGGGCGTATCCTGCCCATTCTCCTCCTCGCAAAGTAAATCGCAATAGCAAAGGCCCAATGGCCGAAGCAGCTCCAGTTCGCACCTTGCGTGATTATTTGAATCCTGAACGAGCTCCTCAAGTATCGCCTATTATTATTCCAACACCGACCGCTGGGAACGCATTTGAATTCAAGGCTGAATATTTGAGGGTAATTCCAGAGTTCCGGGGGAGAGAATTGGAAGATCCATATTTGCATATTCGGGAATTCAAGAATATTCTGCACTCTTTTGTTACAGTCCAGGGGCAACTTGACCAAGCTCGGTTGAAGTTATTCCCGTTCACTCTCAAGGACAAAGCAAAACAGTGGTTTAATTCTTTGAAGCCTCAATCGTTGCGTAATTGGGGTGAGGTCCAGGATGCTTTTACTTCGAAGTTCTTTCCCGCAAGCCGTACTAAGTTACTTATCGATCAGATTCAGAGTTTCAAGCAACGAGATGGGGAGACGTACCACAAATATTGGGAAAGATACAAAGACTTGCTTATGTCGGTTCCGCACCATAATTTTCCATTATATCTCCGAGTTAACTACTTCTATACCGGATGCTCCAAGGAGAGTAAGCAACTCTTGGATACAATGGGAGGAGGCGATTTCTTAGGAAAAACACCGGAAGACGCTTGGGATTACTACGAATCCCTAGCTGAGAAGACTCAGTCTTGGCAGTTCACTGATCCAGGGGAGAGAGCGATGTTCTCTCAAGGTCCTACGGGCTCAGGCAAATTTTCTATTGCGGAGCAAACAGCTGTGGAAACACGATTGGAAGAGATTGCCCGAAAACTTGACAAGTTGGAACTTAAAAGCGCTCAATCTCAAGAAGTGAAAGTTGTACAACAAACGGAGGAGATTTGTGTTATCTGTGAGATGGTAGGCCATTCAACTGAGGCTTGTCCGAATATTTCGGCCTTAAAGAACGTGATTAGTGGGCTTGCTCAAGAAGAGGTTCATGCAGTTCAACGTTTCGAGCCCCACCCTCAATATTCGGGAACACGACAACACCCAGGATTTCGTTGGAGTCAACAGGATGTAGGGGGTTCTTCTTCTTCTCAAGCTCCACCACAAGCTCCTCAACTACCATGGAAACAACCACAAAATGCTTTCCGATTCCCTCAAGCTCAAGGGCCACCCGGTTTTGCTCAACCCGCTCCATTCCAACATGCAAACCAATTTCAACAACCACATGCTCAGTTCCAACAGCAACCTAATCAATTCCAACAACCACCAAAGCGTTCTTGGGAAGATCAATTAAGTGCTCTCATGCAAAGTCAAACTGTGATTAATGAGCAACAAACTCAAATGATGAATGATATCCGGAATCAGTTGGGGAAGTTGACAACCACGGTGGGTATGCTTCAACAAGAGAAAGGGAAGTTTCCAACTCAACCTCAACCTAATCCGCAATCAACGTCTAATCCGCCTAATTCTCAAGGTCTTCACTTTGCTAGCTCTTCGGTGACTTTCCCCGAGCAAGCAAAGGCTATTATTTCTCTTCGAAGTGGAAAGACGGTTGATAATCAAGTGGTGATGCCTCCGGAGCCGTCCTTGTTGCCTCCTCCCATCGATCGTTCAAGTCCTACACCGCCTCTTGGGGAATCTCCCAAGGAGCCAAGCAAGGAAGTTTTGGAAGAGAAGGCAAAGGAAAAGGGTAAGGAGAAGGAAAGTGGTCCGGATCCTAAAGTTGTTTCAATACCGGCACCCTTTCCCAATCGTTTAAGGGCTTTGGCGAAACCAAATTTGAATACGGAGTTGCATGAGTTGTTCAATCAAGTGAAGATCAACATTCCTCTTATGGATGCGATCAAGCAAATCCCGTCATATGCCAAGTTTCTTAAAGATCTTTGCACTCGAAAGCGTAAGCTTAATGTTCAAAAGAAGATATTCCTGACGGAGCAAGTGAGTTCTATCATTCAAACGAGTATCGCTCCGAAGTACAAGGATCCGGGGAGCCCTACTATCGCGGTTACCATTGGAGGGAAACGTATCGAGCAAGCTCTGCTTGATCTTGGTGCGAGTGTCAATCTACTTCCATATTCTGTTTATCGGGAGCTCGGGTTAGGGGAAATGAAACCGACTCGTGTCACGTTGCAATTGGCCGATCGGAGTGTTCGAACACCGAGGGGAGTTGTAGAAGATGTTCTGGTGCAAGTTGGGCAGTTCGTTTATCCGGTAGACTTTGTGATTCTTGATACCAATCCAAGTGATTCTGTGGCATCTTCTACCCCAGTTATCCTTGGGAGACCCTTTTTAGCTACGGCAGATGCAGTTATCAATTGTCGGAATGGACTTCTCAACATGACTTTTGGAAACATGAAAATGGAGGTCAACGTTTTTAATGTGGGCAGTCAAATGGGAGATGATGAAGACGTGGATGAAGTGAGCCTAATCGACACTCTTGTGGAAGAACACGTCGACGAATTGTTGTTTCACGATCCTTTGGAAGTTGCGCTCACGGCGGATGAAATTCAATTTCTAGAGTCTTCAGAAGTGAACTATCTTTACGCACTACTCAATGCAGCGGATGAAGTGTGTGCAATGGATGCATGGGGGCCCAAAGTGGAGGAATTTGAAGAACTTCCCGTATTGGAAAAGAAAGTGCTACCTTCTAGTGTGGAACCACCAAAATTGGAACTGAAGCCTTTACCGGATACATTGAAGTATGCTTTCCTTGGAGATAACGATACTTATCCGGTGGTCATTTCTTCATCTCTCGGGAATCTCCGAGAGACAAAGTTGATCAATTCACTTAAGAAGCATAAGAAGGCTATTGGATGGAACATTGCGGATATCAAAGGGATTGATGCTACCTTGTGTTCTCACCATATTGCTTTGGAAGAAAATGTTAAACCATCCCGCCAACCCCAACGCCGTTTGAACCCCATTATGAAGGATGTAGTGCGGGCGGAGGTTCTTAAGTTGCTTGATGTGGGAATTATCTATCCTATTGCCGATAGCAAGTGGGTGAGTCCAATCCAAGTTGTCCCAAAGAAATCTGGAGTTACAGTTGTACGTAATGAGGAGAATGAGTTGGTGCCAACACGGGTGCAAACGGGCTGGAGGGTTTGTATTGATTATCGGAAACTCAACGCCAGCACAAGGAAAGACCATTTTCCCTT
>BPLS01028031.1:0-10218 GCA_019656275.1 Rhododendron kiyosumense
CGGGGGGGGCGGTTGTTGTTGGGGGCGGGGGAGAAAGAGAGAGAATGTGGAGGTGGGGGTAAAAGGGGGAAATGGAAGGCGCCAGTGTCGGGGGGGCCTGACACGGGGGATGCGATTAACAGCTCTCTCTCTCTCCACCTCTCTGTGCAAAATCAGAACCCCAAAACCCACAAATTGTGTGTACCATGAATCGATGTGATGCAGAACAACCATAGATGAGGACAGAAACAAGAAAGAAACACACACACAAAGTTCCAGGATGTGAAATAGTGAAAATGGGAAGCCAATAAACCCAAATCGGTCCCCTTTACCATCACCAAGGAGGCTGGGCAGCCTCTGGTCGAGGTCGTTGAGCTGCTACTTTGTGTCTATCTCGATGATGATGGGGATGACGAGGATGAGGAAGGTGGTGCCGGCGATCCACGTGGCCTTGCCGGTGCTCTTGAGGAGGTGATTGGCGACGTAGCCGGTGTCGGAGGCGGCTCGCTTGGTTTGGGCCAAGATCAGGGGTTGGGGCTAGGGCTGCTTGTTGAAAACGCCATGAGAGAGAGAGAGAGAGAGAGAGAGAGAGAGAGATTTGTTTAGTGGATTGCTCTGAACAGTGGCTCGATAATAATACCGAGGAGTTACACCAAATGTATTTTACCTTCATCTTTTGCTACTTTGGTGCATCTCACTTTTGGGGCTTTTCTTATCTATTTCACCTAATATATCCCATATACCTATACTGATGTACATGCTCTTATAAATTTACCAAATTCTGCTCTTCAAATAGAGATTATGGGCACTTGTAATCCTCTTCCTAAATACCACTAATACCAAATTGAACAAGCTCGCTTATCTAATCACCTCTCTATAATTCTTTCTCATCTACGATATCCTCCTCCTACTATAATATATATCCCCTGATATTCCGCCATATTCTCACTGCCAACAAACCGACGGTAAGTTGATTGTGAAAAAAAAGTTCAACGCTGCAACAAAAAAATGCGCCTATACCAAATCTCTGAATCCGCCACTGCTAAGTTTCTATAGTGAAAAGTTCAACGTTGCAATAAACCGACTGTAATGTTTGAAGGTCCCCTATACTTGACTCTACAGTAATTCTGTGGGCAAAGGAAAAGGATCGTTAAATTAAAGCGATTATGATCAAGGACAACAGAGGGCGGTAATAGTATTCTCATCACTAATACCTTAGGGTTTGTTTGTTTTAGGTTTTGAAGAAGGTTTGAGTGAAATGAGATAGATAGAAAAATATATTAAGAATCGTGCGCAGAAATTTTAAAGCCTCCAAATGGGCAAGCTCTTAGTCATTACTCTTCTTCAGACCGAGTAAAAGGTCTTCCTTCTTTTCAAAAAGTTGAGGAAACTAGGAGTAAAGAAGAACGGAAATTTTCACTTTCCTAAAAGTTGCGCGGTGGAAATCAGATTTGGCCATTTGTCTAACACGGCAAAAAAAAAAAATACTACTGTACCTTTTATATGTCTAACAACATAAACCTCCTCCTTTTGGATTGACGGTTAGAGATGTTCGAGCCAGCTAATCCGCACATCGACAATTCTCCTCCTTTATCCGATCAAAAGCGTGCCACCTAGGCCGAGACTAAGGGATTCATGAGAGATTTCTCTCTTGTGGCTTGGCCCTGAGAGGTTGCTGAAGTTCGAACTCACCTTGCCAATTTTTGTGAATTAGCCCAGGCTCCAAGTCCATGGAGACTATGTTCGTTTTGGAATTTTGAATTTTCTCTCTACGCACGGTCCTTAATAAATTTTCTATCAATTATTTCTCTCACTTTTCTTTCTATCTCTCTCCATCCATTACTCAAAATCCAAATCCTTCGCTCTTGGAAAATACTCTGCTTAAAATCATGGAGAAATTAATTTAATCTGTCAATCATTAAATAGTTGCATTTCTTATTTACGCACTTCTAGCTAGTCTAAAGAAATCAAAAGGAAATGATTTTACGTAGTATATCAATAACAGTCGATTATTCTGTTTCCTACACTATATATGCAATAAACAAAACCAAAAAATGCACGAGGTCTTCAATGAAAAGGGGACTCGGGGACCCTGCCGAGAGAAAGGGTCAGCACTGGTACTGACCCCTGCAAAATGGTGTCGTTGTGGCACAATCACCCATTAGTCTTTGTAATAAGCATTGGGTACGCCCTATTCCAATGTTTTGGTTTGTTGGTTTCTTCTGGTTACACGAATGTAGCAAAAGATGGCAGCAACCAGAGCAGTCGCAAATCCTCCGAGTATCACATCTCCACCGGCCGCAGATTTGTCCGATGAATGACGCCTTGTCAACAACCTATTCCCCGCCGGAGCACCACCATCTCCAGAGTCATTCCCGCCGGAGGACGGAACCGGACTCGGAACCAATTCATCCTTGAATCCAATCACTGCTTTATCGTAAGGACCATTCGCCGCCACCGGTGCCATTAGGTCCACACTTTCAGACCCATTGGTCTTTGTACTGAGCATTGTGAGTTCACCAAATACTATGATGCAAAGAAGAAAGAACCTAGCCATAGGAAAATCTAGGTTGATATTCAAAGCGTGTGGGGGTTGTATTTATAGATATAGGAGAGGAAAGTTCTGGAGAGAGTCTTTTTTGTGTACTGCTATATTTTAAGGACTAGAATTCTCTGTAGTCCGAAATCGGGATTTCACCGTGCATTCCCACATCATTTCGTCCCTCACCAAAATCTACCTCTATTATCTGAACCGTTTATTTAAAGTTTGCGGGGCACACCAAAGTAATCATCTATGGAAAATTAGCCATGGGACACTGTTCACCGCGGAGGCACGTGAAAGAAAATAGATGGTTAGTATATGGTTCGTTTTGTTTCCTTTGGAAGACAATGTGATTAGATTAGGCGACTTTTGAGATCCGATTAACTTGATTTTCTTTCTCTCTACAGATAATCTATTAGATGGGTCCGACGTGATAAATGGCCCAGATCGTCAAATTGGTCTGGTGTGGTCTCACTTTACGCGGACTGTACAATTGTGGTCGGAGTTTGGTACTGCAGCGACTGGAACTCCATATGTTAGACTGGTGGGCATGCAAGAATAAAGAATGATTTTTTTGAACGTTGAACCTTTGAATCTGAAGTCCAAGAGTAATGGGTGGGCTGTTGGATCTATCTGGGAGTAATTTAACAAGGGACGGTGGTTTTGGGGGAGAATTTTTAGGCTGTGCTCATCTAATGTTTTTTTTTTTTTTTTTTTGGTTGGGGGGGGGGTTATTTTTGGACTTTTTTTTTTAAATTCAAAAAAATTTGCGTTTGTTAGGTTTCGCGCCTAACTTTTATAAATTATTGATTCGTCTTGTCAAGAAGAATAAAAAAATAAAAAAATAAAAAAATTATGATTTTTACCCAAATAATTTATAAAAGAGTCAGCAGTATGTTTCCCCAAAAATGTGCTAAATAGAAAAGTCCTGTCGGAGGACAAAATGGCCTCAAGGCCCGTCAAACACAACTGTCTTTTCCTAAAAGTCTACAAGAACAAACTTTTTTTTTTAAAAAAAAAATCGGCTACAAAATGTCTTAAACACAACTTTAAAACTTAACTACGGACACAGCTACGTCCCGAGCCGTTCAATGCATTGGATTCATGTGCATTGAACAGCTCCGGACACAATTACGGCCGAAATTGTGTTTCAAATGTTGTGTTTATAGCATGGCTCAAATTAATAAATGTTTCCTATCTCTTGTATAATTCTTAAGTCATTAAATGTGGGCGAGATTTGCAGCTTACGGCGATCAATGGTGTTTAATTAGCGGGTTTCGAGTGGTCATTTGCTTTGTCAGTTTATTTTTTGTCCCTACACGGATTTATGGCCCCTTGAGAGCTTGTTCACTCAGTCCTTTTAGATCCAATTCACCCAGTCCTTTTGGATAACCCGTAAGTTGAGGTCTCTACCCAACCGAGGGCTCCAATTCAGTTCTTGTACCCCTTGTTGGTTTGTTCTTAGTAATGAAAAGTTTCTTCTGATAAAATAAATAAATAAATTAGAGCATCTCCATTGCAATAAGTAAATAGGTGTGGCTTATCCCAAAAAAAAAATAAAATTTGCTTATCCAAAAAGAAAAATTGCTTCTCCAAAAAAAAGTAAATGAGTGTGGATAATCAAATTTAACAATAATGCTTAAAAAACACTACACATTGTAATAAACAAAGTTACAAATTTTTTAACAAATAACCAAATTTCACCCATTCCATAACTAAACTTAACAAATTTTATCGACAACCAAACTCAAAACTTAATAACTCAAAAACACCTCATATTGGAATTGTCTCATGAAGACGAATAATTTGATGTGGTCGGTTCGTGATTAAAACTCGTTTGCAATTGGTCAAATGTGTATTGTGTATTGTGAGGGTTTTTTTGGTTGGAGATGAAAAAATAACCAATATAGAGGTAGATGTTGTTAAATTTGATTATGGATCAAATAGATAATCAAATACTGATGTGACACATCTGCTATAGGTACTGATGCCTTCCGTAGGGAAATCGTACCGACAGCCGCACCGGGCCGTCTCCGGCTACCGGACAGCCGATCCGAGTTGTCCAAAAATTCTAAAAGAAAAAAAATAAGGGGCCCAACGCGGGAATCAACAGCATCCGATGTGTGTAGGGTACTTGATCTAAACACACTATTTTTCGTTTGTGTACACGAAAATAGAGTATTTAGATCATGCACCCTATACACATCGGATGCCGTATACAAAAAATAGGATGTTTAGATCAAGTACTCTACACACATTGGATGCCGTTGATTCTCGCGCAAGGCCACTAATTTTTTTATTTTTTTTTTGAATTTTTGGACAGCACGGATCGGCCGTCCGGTAGCCGGAGACGATCCGGCGCGACCGTCGGTATGATTTCTTTATATTCTAGTCTGGTTTTTTTCCCTATTGAGTCCGTGAATAGAGTTTTGATTCACTTTTTTAGTCCATAAATACTGTAACGCCCCCAAAATTAGGGTACGTTAAATGGACATTTTATTTCAGAAAATAAAGAGAGTCACTGCTCTTATTACAACAAAAACCCCCCACAGGAGTTCAATATTACAACAGAGAGAAATAACTAGGGTTTCCTATCTACAGCTTCTCTTGCTTCTCCATCCTAGCAAGCTCCTCTGCTCCAAAAGCTTCCACGGTGAACTGTACATCTCGATTATCTACAAGGTCTGACACATTATACCGGCGTCGCCACCAATATAATATGCCAGGGTCACCACAAGGCAACACCGTGAGCTACGAAAGCTCAATAGAGTAACCCCATACCCACTAACCCATAACTTACAAACAGATGATCATAGAAATCAAACTAATAACAATAGTACATCCACATTCTCAATCTAACGTTGGTGTCCAAGTTTCTCTTTGTTTCTCCTACGTAACCCATCGTAGACCGTGTTGTTTTTACTACCTTTCTTTTCCAAAGTCTCCTTTTTAACTCACCCAATCTCGGTTCCGCCGCGCCGGGTTCCCGAGCATCCTTACAACGGTTCCGCCGCGCCGGGTTCCCGTTGGCACACAAAACATGCATTGGCTCCTCTCAACGGATAACCAAGCCACATTACCAACAAGGCTACCACGTCCGGCCCGATTGGCAATCTTCACAAAGGGCTACCAAGTCCGGCCACTTTGTGGTTTTCACAACCCACGCAAAGGGCTACCAAGTCCGGCCACATTACGAGTTTTCATTCACACAACGGGCTACCAAGTCCGGCCACGTTGCGGTTTTCACAATCCACACGATGGGCTACCAAGTCCGGCCACATCGCGGTTTCAAAACACATCTCATCATTATCCACACCCTAGGCGTTACGTTTCTACTTTCTCGGTTTTCGTGTCACGTTCTCATACAAGACTCCGCGTGTGAGACTTAACTTACAACATGCATCCAACAAGCTTCGAAATAGTACAACAAGAGCATTTAAGCAACATAGCATGCTTGAATCACCAAGAATTAACAAAAACATGCATTTCCAACATTTAATCGAAAGATAACCTTATCTACGATCAAACAAACTTCCAAACAACATGCGATTCATACAATACATAGAATTAGAGTGAAAACTACTTTATACGTGGAAAAGTAGGTAAGGATAACTACCTTGATCCGAAACTAGTCGGGGCCGAGTAAGCAAGTTGAAAATCCTACGGGTGGTGAAACTTCCGAATCTGGACCGAACTTCGGACGGCAATAACTCGGTCAATCTTTGGCCGAATAGAGTCGTTCTTGGGTCGAGAACGAAGATCTCTAAACCCTCTACAACTCTCGAGAAGAAAGTTAATCCTAGAAACGAACCTAGGTTGGAGAAAAATGGGGACGAAGGAAGGGACAGTGAGCTGTCCAGAAAATGAAAATCCAGAAATTTTACTGAACTTCGGATGACAATATCTGGGTCATTTCTTAACCGATTGGGGTGATTCTTGAGCCTAACTTTAAGGTTTCGAAGTGCTCTACAACTTTCCAGAAGGAAGTTGATCCTAAAAACTACTCTAGACAGGAGGAAACAGAGGATTTCCGACGGGACAGTGGGCTGCCCAGAAAACAGAAAATGGTTTCTAGAGAGAAGGAAGAGCAAATGCTTTGAGGTGTGCTTTGAAAGACTTGGAATGGCCTTCTATTTATAGGCAAAGGGCTTGGCCTTCTCCTCTCTCTCTCTCTAAGTCTAACCTTGACACTTGGCATGAATCTTGAAAGATCAAAACTAATCCTAGACTTGTAAGGCTATTTTTGTACCTTGGTGATATTCTTGGATCAATTGGATGGTTAAGATGATAATGGTACATGATCCAAGGGTCAAGGAGTTTGCAAGGTGTCCAAAATCAAATCCAACTTTTAAGCACAAATCAAGGAAAAATCCTAGGGTTGCAAGGCTATGGGGTACCTTGGTAAGATCTTGGGACAATTGGAGGGTTGAGATGAGAATTGTACACCATCCAATGGTTGAGAAGTTGCTAGGAAAATATGGGAGTACAAAGGTGTAAGGATTTGATTTAGGAAGAGATAAATCTCTTGAATTTGAAGTACAACAAAAATCAAGGCCAAGATATACATCAAATCTTCTTCCTCCTTTCTCTCTCTCTCTCTCTCTCTCTCTCTCTCTCTCTCTCCCATTCGGCCTCTCTCTCTCTCTCAAGGTATATATATATATATGTGTATGCATGAGCAAGAACAATAAACAAATGGTACTTTTGTACCAAGGATCCAAGTAGGCCTTAAAAGCTAGGATTTACTCCAACTAATGAATTAAACACATGGCAATATTTAAGTCATCCAAGTACTTATATAATATATACATATGTACTCATGTATCTTAGAAGATCAAAAACCCTAATAAAGAATAATAAAAGAGTACCTAAGAAATCTTAGGTATTAAAATCCTTCAATAAAATATGGTATAACATCCCATGGGATTTTTGAAAAAGATTAGTTTATTAAAATCCTTGTACTTTGTGAAAGACTAAAGCTATTAACCAATGGGTAATAAATCCCCTAACTTCTTTTGTCCAATGGACAATAGTGACTTGGCAACTTTTATTTTAAAATAATTGGTACCTTGGCACATGGGGTTTAAAAGAAAATATTAAATTAATCAACCCATGTACTAAGTTGAAAGATGAACCTTTTACCCAATGGATAATAACCACCCTAACTTCTATTATCCAATGGATAATGGTTGCTAGGGAGATTAAACATTAAAATAATCCAAAAAGTACTTTAAAGTAATCAAAAAGTTACTTTTTACTATTCATAGCACTTTAATAAAGTAGACATTTAACATAAACTAATGGGGTTTCTATTATCCAATGGATAATAGTTTCCCTAACATTTATTGTCCAATGGACAAAGAATATATCCAAAATAATTAAAAGAAAAAGAATATCCAAATTCTTAGTCTAGGTTCAAAAGGTTCAAAATGTTCAAAAGGCTCAAGGGGGGCAAAACGGTCATTTTGCGGCTAGGGAAAAGTAACTAAATAGCTTGCTAGCTCGGTTACTCCAATCGGATGGTTGAAAGCTACAAGGTTTGCTAAATCGGACTAAAGCGTTAAGAAATAATTTTTCAAGGGGCAAAAACGTAATTTTGACAATCTCAAGGAAATTAAAAGCAATTGCAATAAAATTCAAATACTTAACGAAATTTTTAACGACCGAAAATCAGGGTCGTTACAAATACATTGAACGAACTAGGGTTAGCTCAAATAATTTCATCAAGGGACGACGTTGGGACGTGTGACGTATATGATGCCACAGCAGATAAAAGCATAAAGAGACGGTTTGTACCATAGAGTTCGAGTTGGAGCGGCGGGTCATTCAGGAGGGCTTAGCTTGCTCCGTGTTGAAACCTAGCCTCTCAACTTCGGCCTCTGCAACCCCTCCTTACGAGTGTGTTCGACGGGTCCGACTCCGGCGTCATGATTCTATGCGGAGTTTTTGTTTTTTTTTCCTATTTTCCCTGTTTTTCTTTCTGTTTTTGTTTTTATTTTGTTTTGTTAGTTTTGTATTTTGGGACCGATAGTGTCCCCTTATTGTACTATGTATGTTTTGGCTGGGTTTGATATAATATAGGGATGATTTAATTTGCAAAAAAAAAGAGGATAAACTTTTAAGTCGATATGATCTGCAAATAGTGTACATTAGACTCACGTGTTATGGAGGTAGGCTCTTTAGTTTCTTCCCGACAAATTGTGCCGTCTAGACGAACCCAACGGATCGAGCTCAGCTCATACTTCTATAACTGGTGTTAGAATCATGGCTAGCTAGCATAGAGACGGACTCCCTGAGGAAGCAAACTTATGGGGAAATTGCAAAACCAAACAATTCTGTTGTACCATAAATGGTTTGGTTTCGATTTTGAACTACAACTTAATTGTTTGTTTTGGTAGACAAAAATATTTTACTTAAGTTAAGGTTAACATACATGATTATGGAAATATAGGTACGCAAAGCATAGCGACATCCTTGTACCATCAGCGAAGAGCTTAATACGAACAAAGCAACAAGAAATCTCAGCAGGAAACTTTGAGCATTACCAAATACAAGAGTTTCAATTGTCTTGCAACTTTTGACCTAAATCAATGAACTCGTGATCGGCAACTTTTGCATCTCATACAAATTATGCCCATGAATATCTATATTGGAAGATATCGTAACTCTTTGTCATGTCAGATGCTTAGGAAATACGAATTTATTTATAAGCCTGCTCATCAATTGTCATTCGAAAGTTTAAAATCGGATATGAATCATTTATTTAGGTGTCACTGAATGCATTATTTGCTAATAAAATTTTCAAATTAAACCTCTGAAAACTTGAATAGCAGGGAGTTCAATCCCCGATATGAAAAGGAAATCGAATATGCAACAAGCGTGGCATTCCAATTGATCTCCCTCCTGGATAGCCGCTCTATATGCCTCTCATAATCTCGAGCAGCAACTCTCGGACATGCTCTGGTTCAAGAATTCCACCATGATTACCCTAGGCGATACATGTTTAATTAGTACTTGTCAATGGTCGAAAATTTACTTTACTAACTGAAATTCATTTTGAAGTAACTGAAAGCTACAAGTACACACTATCTCCTTGTCAAAAGAAAAGGCAATTTTCATTGTACAGTACTTGGTCTGGTTGTACTTCCGTTTCTGTGGGTACTACTTAAAAAGCAGGGAAAACTTTTGAAGGAAATACTTTATGAAATCCGTACCGTACCGGTCGGTATGTATTGGTATTGTCAAAATTTATATTCTACACCTCTAATATTGTTCTGCCTCAAATACCGGCGATACCGGTTAGTACCGAATAATACTGGCCGAATACCAGACAGTACCAGAATACTTTTAAATTTATGCTTTTAGTACCAGACTACTTTTTATTATTATTTTTGATAAATGTGTATATTGCACTAATAAATTTTTTTATATAGAAAAATAGCACTAATACCGATAAATCCGAAAATGGTATCCGATATGTCGCCGGTACCGGTACGTACCGTGCCAGTACGAAAATCGGTACTCTAACTGGTACGGACCGTATAGTATCCAAAACCTTGAAAAATATATAGGATTTTTTTCTGTGCTTCATTCTCAAATGCATAAAAAGTATATTAATTTGATTAATTTAATCATAATAAAAAAGGACATTTTTTTTTTTTAAAGCTTTCCCATCGACTCTCTCTTCTATGTGGAAT
>BPLS01028033.1:0-25667 GCA_019656275.1 Rhododendron kiyosumense
AGGACCCTACTGATAGAACTGATTCCAAAATAAGTTAAAATGCAATGACACCTGAGAAATATATAACACCAGCATAAACCCAAGGGGTTGGCCTGCTCGTCAAAGCCGGGGACTTACAGGTTTGCTCCCTCCTAAGGTAAGGTCTCAAGTTCGAAACCTTGCTATGAACTCCTTTGGGGCCAGTCCATACTGACCTTTACTTCCGGCTTTGATTGAGCTTTTCGCAAGTGGGTGGTAGGACTGGGCTCTCAGGATTAAGTCAAAGTGCGCGTAAGCTGGCCCAGACTCCAAAAAATATAACACCAGCACACACACACACACACACACACACACACATATATATATATATATATATATATAATATGATATACAGCGAAAGATCACAAACCGCCAATGGATTTCAAGAGTTAATTTGTCTATGAAGTGAATGACGATTCATACAAGTCACCAAGCATGAGGAACACAACAAACGCTGCAACAATTGCGGTTTCCGGACACGTCTTTATAGAACACACAAATATATACGGGTGCAAATTATAAATCTGGTGTACGATTTGATTCAGCTGATACGTCACCGTGTTCAGAGATTCAAGTTTGAGGTCTGTACCTCGTCTGAGTATCGCCGTACGGTTGAGAGAGAGAGAGAGTGAGAGAGAGAGAGAGAGGAGCTGTTGAAAGGCCTTACCTGTTCCCGCTAATAAGCCCTAGGAGGAAGGCTTTAGGAGAGATCAGTTTAACGTTTCAAACGGAGTACACAGCGGTAATTGATCAATAAGGCTCCGTTCCAGAAACCTTCTTAAAAAATAAGCAGCTTATTTCACATTTTCAAACTCAAAAATAAAGTAAATGAAAAATAATTTTTTAATTTTTTTTGCATCGTATAAAAGATCTCATCGAGATCTTTCAAACAAGATCCATATTGCATATTTTTAGATTTCAATAAGCCCATTATTTTTTAGCTTAAAATTGCCTTCTTAAAAAATAAGGGCTTATTTTAAGTTCCGGAACGGAGCCTAAGTCTGTTGACACAGACTTACTATACACAGATGGCACACAGATTATTATGTGAGGTCCACTCCGGATCCCATACAAATAATTCGAGTCGTTCATTAAATGCAAAATATTTTTTCAATGGCCCTCGTAAAAAATTAGCTCAATCGAATGCCTATAGGTGCTCGATCCAATCATCTACTCCCTTCGTCTAGATTTATTAGTCCTTTTTTGGGAGCTCGTGTCATTTTTCAACCAATCATATCTTATAATTTATAATATTTTATGTAATTTTAAAAACATTATCTGATAGAACTAATTGAGATTTGTCAAACAAAATCCATATTGGATATAAAATTCATTACCAATTTAAAGATATAACTCATTTTTTATCCGGTTAGAATTGAACGAGGGACTATTAAATCCAAATAGAAAGAGTAACTTTTTATTATCCTGAAATCTGAATAAAAAGTTAAATAATTGAATCAAGCATCTATTTATATCAGATTGAGTTGATTTTTAGTGAGAACCTTGAAAAAATGTTGCATTTAATATATGAATGGGTCGGATTGTTTATGTGAGACCAAGAGTGAGCCCCACACAAAAATCTGTGCACGATCTGTGTAAATAGCACAATTGTTTGGCTAAATAAGTTATTTGAATTATTTTTTTGTCATTAAGTCTTTTTTTTTTGTGAATTATTATTTCATTATGATAAGAAGAATCTAAAAAGTAAACAATTATGATTGAGACCCAAATTTTTTTAGAATAAAGACAACAAATATGTTAAGACGACACAATAATTCACAAAAAATCGACAAAAACTAACATGCAATAAAAATTTGAATTCTTAAAAAAAAAAAAAACCACTATGCTTATTTAGCCAAAATAGGCAATATGACAATTTTTTGGACCTTTTTTTCCCCCTCTTAGAAATGAAATCAGTAGATATGAGGTTTTGCAAATCCGGAAACGATAGGGCAGAATAGAAAAAGATTTGATGGTAAGTTGAACCCAAAAGATCAGTACAAATAAAAAAGAGAGCATCTCCAACCCATGCTTCAAAAGTGCCGTACGGTCAAATTTGGCAGCAAATTGTAATCCAGCCATGCTGTCATTTTAAATTGTGCGCGAGCCTGGGCTAGAATTTTTGCCATCGATATTTCTTGATGTATAATGGTGTTGGAGGTGTTGGACAATTTTTGCCATCGATATTTCTTGACGTAAAATGCTGTTGGAGGTGTTGGACTCGTGACCTCATGCCATCTTGTATACGTACTTCTGCAACAACTAAAAGCCTCTTTTCCACAGGTAAACAAAAAAGAACATCCTCCAAGGTCTGGCAGTTACTGATACGGTGGAATTTATTTGAGCAACTGGTAATGAGGAGGCAGTCGTGAAGCATAACGGGCAGCCCATGAGCAATTGGCAATGAGGAGGCAGCCGTGAAGCATAACGGGCAGCAACGGGCAGGCCAGGAATGCAGGTGACCTCAAATGTAGTTCACACCCTTCGGCCAGTTTGGCTCCGCAAGATTTTGGTGTTAGAATTATAGAAGCTAGACCTCCAAATTGGTTATATGATCCTAATTGGTTATACGATCCTATTGGGAACGATAATTGTGGTTGTTATACCCTTTTGATAAAGTACCAGGTATTTGTCCTCCTTTAAAAGATCAAAAGATATTTTAAGGGTGCGTTTGCTTAGTTACCAATCTACTTTACTTCTAGCTACGAGCATGTTTGCTAGCTACTGTAGTACGGTACAAATTACTCCTACCATCCATCAAAAGGCTGAACATGAACATCACAGAAAGAGTAAAAAGTGCCCAATTGACTAGATAATGATACGGATCAGGACACTGAGTCCAGGAACCCTAATCAACGGTTCAGATTTAAAGTCACTCTTCCCGGGAAGAGTTTTGGTCTTCTAGGGAAGAGTTCTGGACCATTGATTGGGTTTCTTGTTTTCTCTTTCCTGGAGGATCTGATTACAGATATGCTACCACAGATATTGAACAAAGTACAAATGCTACCTATCTACCACACCATACCAGTTTAAATCCCACTGCAACTCAAGGCACCTTGTAAAGCACACGCCAAAATTGCCTTTTGCTTTGCAATGATCCAAGCTTTTCATTCTTCAGTAGGAACCAAATTCGGATCGGTCATCATAATCTCTCTCTCCCATCTCATTTGTTTCGTAATCGGGTTTAACTGTGATCTTCATTCGCTCTAGCTCCAGTTTGGCTTGAATTTTCAGTTCTTCTCGTTTATTCAACATCGCAATCTCTTGCTCAGCAATTTCCTTTTGCTCCTTTCTCAAGTTTCGAAATTCTGTAACAAATGATTTTATTATGGCATCTAACTCGTTGCAATTCTTCTTTCGGCGAATGTTCTCTGCTGGTTCCCATCCAGAGGGTTGTGGTAGTTCATGTGATTCTTTGACAAATGGTGAATCCTCATCGTCGAGGCATCCTGATCCTGCATTCGAACTCGGTGTAGTCGCTGGAGTAGAGGAATCTATTGTTTGATGAAGATCCACATTGAAACCTTCTAGGTTCGTGTGTGCAGTTTTCTGTTTTTTCGAAACTTGTTTCTCTCTGTAGTTAAGCCACTTTGGGGAGTCTTTGAGGAGTAACCAACAACCATCCCACTTAAAGTGGTGGCCTTCGGAATTATAATACGCCTGGTTTGCAGCCCCTATCTACAAAAACAAAAATGAAATAAATAGAAATAAAAATTAGTCTTCAATTTAAAAATAAAGAGTAGAATAGTTTACAAAAGGAAACTTACCGATTCTTCAACATTATAGCGGCTGGTCTGATTCCTCTCTATTGTGCACACACAATCAGAGTATTTGTTAACGCCGGATTGGATGATCGACCAGCGGTTCATCAAACCTGAGCTATATATCTTTCCGTCTCCCAACCCAAGACGGTATTGAACTCGGCCAAAATTCGATCCCAAAACTTTGTTCTCAGTTGATCATCCGTCAAAGTAGCTGGATCTTCTGAGATACTTAACCATGCTTTACAGAGTGCTTCGTCTTCATCCTTACTCCAATTAGGTTTTCTTTCTCTTTGCTGCACTTGTCCCTCTTTGTTTTGTGCACTGGGAGATCGAAATTCATAAGTTTGAGACATTGATGATTTTGTGAAATCAAATAAAGGAACGAGGTGACAGGATATATACACTAGCTCAGTAGTCCCCGGCAGCAACATCTTATTACACACTTGGGAATCAAATGTTAGTGATGTTTGAGAGTTGCACTGTTGCTTGAATCTAGTGTTAACAAAAGAGGTCTCTTATCCAGTTTCTGGAAGACATGCATCAATATAAGTTTGGCAATGATTTTTGTATCCCTGTGGTTAATAGAATCATTAAAAAACCCCATTCATTCGACTTTCAATTGGACCAAATCCTAACAAACAATATCCATAGCAGCAGGAATGGACCTAAAAGTCCAGTCATAGCAAACTAGTAGAGTATCTTACACAATTAGGACACGAGTTGTGCTAAGGGTACAGCAACCCACGTACAACAGCTGCGTACAGATCCATTTTGCGCCCGTCTCGGATCCCACAAAAATGATCGGAGCCGCTCATTTTGTTTAGAATATATTGTTCAGGGTCTCTATAAAAAATCATCTCAATCCAATACCGGTTAGGGCGTTTACGAATCATCCAACTTTGCTCCAGAAATTCAGGCCAAATTCTGAAGCAAAGTTGTATGATTTGTAAACGCCCTTACCGATATTGGATTGAGATGATTTTTTACAGAGACCTTAAACAATATATTTTGAACAAAATGAGCGGCTTCAATCATTTTTGTGAACCCAAGACCGGTGCAAAATGGATCTGTGCACGGCTGATGTAAAGGGTTTGCTGTACACCAAGCATTTCTGATTAGGACACTACTCCTTCGCTTCCAGCCATGTCCTAAAGGACCTTTAGTCTCCTATTTATCATGACACTCATATGGCTCAATAGTTCCATATGCAGATTGTAGAGACCCGAATAATTTTTAATTTTTAAAATGTTAATTAAATGCCTAATTGAGAAAAATATGGATTAATTGGTGGATATTTTAGTTTGGGGCTTGATTTGAAGGAGTGGAAAGTTAAGGGAGTGTGTGTGTGATATAGAGATATAGGAGTATAAATAGTGGTGTGTGTATGTAGGAAATCATATTTCCTCCCATCTCTCCCTCTCACGCCGTCTCTCTCTCCCCCTCTCATCCGGCTATCTCTCTCTCCTCTCCTCTCATCCAAAACTCCACTCCATCTCCCAAAATCTTCAAGAAACAACCTCCCTCCGGCCTTGCAATCGCGTTCTTGCGCTTGTGTTTCCTTGGGTCGAGCCTAAATCGAAGTTTCGGAGTTCGAGAGGTTAGGGCTCATTCAAAAACGCTTGAATCTCGGCCATTGATGCGAGGTAGGGACTTCTTTACTTCTTTTATATGTTTATACGTTGATTTGGTGTAGAATCGTGCCTTTGATTGTCGGATTTGGGTTGTAAAGCGTGTCTGAAAATCTGCTGAAAGTTCTACCCGAAGCTCCGTGGTATCGATACGGATTAAGGGCCGTATCGATACAGTGAGCTTATCTTTTGGACAGTTGATAGCGTATCGATACGGATTAAGGGCGTATCGATACAGTGAGCTTAACTCCAGTTTGGCACCTTTTGCTTCTTCGTTGATTGTTTAGACCTCCAATTACTTCTAAACCCTTTTGGACACCTCCTAATCTATCTCTAGCATGTCTATTGACTTCCTACCATGGCCCGATGCATTCCTTGGTTCGTTGGTATTCCATTAGTAAGACTCGGATAAGATTTGACTTAGTTAAACGTTATTAAGGTGCATTTTACAGATTGTTGGTATTTGTGATCGTTTGTGGTGCATTTGTGACGATGTTGGTATAGCGTAAGATGTTCTATCTAAGAATGTGTTCATGGGGGAGTCCTAGTTTGCGTGTTGTATGAGAAATAGTTGATTTTGGGTCGAAAGTTGGTTTAGGAAGTCTCGTAACGCAAGTGGTGGTAATACGGAGACTTAGAGGGTTTCGTAACGCAAGTGGTGGTAATACGGTAACCCGAGTCATTAGGGATCACCGTGACGCAAGTGGTGGTAACACGGTAATCCTTATGGTGCTATTCCGGTAACGCAAGTGGTGGAAATACCGATGGTGGAGTTTGGGTTAGCAAGTCGAGTTGGGATTGTTAGAGGGGTTAGCATTGTATGGTTCATGCATTCGATTTCGTTAAGGGCTCATTTGCAAATTGATTGGTTATCGTCTACCTAGCTGTATTTCCATATTCTCTCTTGTTTGCACCTATCATCGTGTTTGTATATAAATTTGGTAAAGATTTTCCTACTGAGCTAGTGTAGCTCAACAAAATCCTTCTTTTCAAGTTCGAATATTGGGCAATAGACTGCATGCAATGATGTGCTTGGATATGAAGATTTTGGAAGCTAACTTCTTTAGTTACTTAATCTTCTTTTGTAATTGATTTACTTTTGTTAAAGATGGGTTTGTAATTAATTATTTTTAAATTTCTTCGACTAAAGAGATTGTAATATTCTAAACAGATTTCTACTTGTAATTAAGTTGATTTGGGCCACGGTGCCAAAGCTGTATAATCTTAACTTTTGGGGGCTTGCTTGTAAGGTTAAACAGTTGGGAACTCTTTTGGGTATTATTTATGATATGCGAGAATCTTTTATTAAAATGTATTATTTAATTATGTTGAAAATTGAGGGCGTGACACAGATCCACCATCGTGTACACCAAGCATTTCTGATTAGGACACTACTCCTTTGCTTCCAGCCATGTCCTAAAGGACCTTTAGTCTACCTATTTATCGTGACACTCATATGGCTCAATAGTTCCATATGCAGATCCACCATCGTGTCAGCTTAAAACTGTTGCACTACATTGGTAAGGATCCTATTAACACTCTTGATGTAGCATTAGCATTCTAAAAAATGACAAAGTTAAATCAAACTTTATGCAATGAGGGCAAATAATTTGTGTTGACCTCACTAATTGCCACTCAACAAATTCCCACTGCCTCACAGTTCATGGCATATGCTCCAGGCAGACAGGGCACAATCTGATGATTCTAGAAACCAAAGCAAAATTGTTGAAAACCCCTGATGAGAAAACCTAAGATATTTCACATATTATTATGATCAAGATTAACACCAGCAATACAACCCAAACAAGAATAGGTTCACAAAACATTATGTCCAAGCAATATTTTCCAACAATTACAAGGTCACAACAATTACTAATCCTTGAATCAGATTAGAATTCAAAGTGCAAAGCAAATAAAAAAACCACTTGGTACTTAGAGCCACATTTGGAATGATGACACTTAGCAAGATCACTTAGACACTTCACCATTAGCACCCGTCACTAGTGCATTTGGGGCCGATTGGTTGGCTGCATAAGCACCAATTTTCTACCGGACGTGTCCCAAAGTCCAAATTATGTTCATCCTTATAGTCAGCACGAAATCCACGATATTGTTCCTCCATTTCATTTTCAAAGGCTTCCGAATATTACTCCTCACCAAACAACTCATCCCTAACAGAATCCACACAAGCTTTAAATGCCATTTGGATCTCCTCTTCAGCTTCAATCTCCGCAAAGTGCATACCATCTTCACAATAGAGAGACGGATCAAAGCATGTGTTTGAGAGATCAAGACCACAACTATTGCAGAAATTATCGCCCCGAATAACATTTCTATTCATTATCTCAACAACACCATCCTACAAAATTAAAACAAGCTAATCTAGAATAGAAGTATACTTAAAAATATAACCAACTAGAGAGAAATCCAAAATACCTGAGAAAAAAATCTAATAGGACTCTCCAAATCAGCCAAAATCTTGTTGCAACACATTGCAGCCGCACCCTTACTTATAGTGGTTCTATAGTCAAATTTGTTTATAGAGCATTTGAAACTAGACTGAAGATGATCAATCAACATAGAATTAGAACAAAATCTTCCACCCATGACCACCATTTTGACATAAAAATCACCCATCGTTGAGGTGGCAAAGAATTTCTTGAACAAATAATCTAAATGACCTATGTAAGCAGGACTTACTTCTTCACTCAAAGGAATGTTTATTTGGAACACATCATGGAGACAGAGAGAGAATCAAATTTGTAATTTGCATATGACAACACCAAATTTGTTTCATTTGCTTCCAAAAAAATAACAAACTGGAAATTGAGTTTCAAGACGCTTTCAGTTATGTATCCTAAGGCTAAAGCCATAGGATAATCGAGCAGGAAGAAGTGGAGGAATCTACATTGAAAAAACTCTGATAGGATACTAGATTTTTGGTCAGGAGTGAAGTGGAGGGGAACTACAAGAAAACAAGTTTCTGTACAGAACTTTTTGAACTCATTGAAAATTTGAAGTCTATTGTCCAAATTTTTACTGACTTTCCCAAAATATGACGACTTAAATTTCCAAAAATTCTGGTTTAGTATTAATGTTTGAGGGGAAGAAGATCAAACAAAGCAAACAACTGATATATCATTTCCATCAAAATAGATTCCAACATATTTTGCATTTGAACCGAGACTTTCCTGCAATAATTTATACCAAGATAATGCTTATAAATTATTACAGGAGAGTCTGGCTTCAAATGTTGAATATGTTAGAATCTATTATGATGGAAATGTTATATCGGTTGTTTGCTTGATTCAAACTTCTTGCCCCTCAAAATTTGATGGTAAACTAAAATTTTTGCAAATTTAAGTCGTATTCCGGGGGAGTCAGCAAAAATATGGAGGAGAGACTTCAAATTTTCAGAGAGGTTAAGAAGTTTTGTGCTGAAACTTGTTTTCTTGCAGTTCCTCTCCACTTCACTTCTAGACAAAAATCTAGTATTCTATCAGAATTTTTTTCATTTTGAATTCCTCCACGGCTACTTTGCTCGATTACCCTATGGCGTTAGCCTTAAGGTACAGAATTGAAAGTGTCTCCTACTTGAACCCCAATTCCCAGTTTGTTCTGTTTTTGGAGGCAAATTTTACAAATTTGGTGTTGTCATAAGCAAATTGCAAATTGGATTCTCTCTTTGTTCTCCATGCTATGTTCCAAATAGACATTCCTTTGAGTGAAAAGTAAGTCTTGCTTACATAGGTCATTTAGATTCCTTGTTGAAGAAATTCTTTGCCACCTCAATGATGGGTGATTTTTATGCCAAAATGGTGGTCGTGGGTGGAAGATTTTGTTCTGATTCTATGTTGATTGGTCATCTTCGGTCTCGTTTCAAATGCTCTGTAAACGAATTTGACTATAGTTACAACAAGATTTTGGCTGATTTGGAGAGTCCTATCAGATTTTTTTCTCAGGTATTTTGGATTCCTCTCTAGTTGGTTATATTTTCAAGTATACTTCTATTCTAGATTTAGCTTGTTTTAATTTTGTAGGACGATGTTTTTGAGATAATGAATATAAATGTTATCCAGGGCAATAATTTCTGCAATAGTTGTGTTATCTCACAAACACATGCTTTGATGCGTCTCTCTATCGTGATGATGGGATGCACTTTGTGGATATTAAAGCTGAAGAGGACATCCAAATTGCATTTAAAGCTTGTGTGGATTGTGTGAGGGATGAATTGTTCGGTGAGGAGGAATATTCAGAAGCTTTGAAAATGAAATAGAGGAACAATATCTCGGATTTCCCGCTTACTATAAGGCTGAACATAATTTGGACTTTGGGCCACGTACGGTAGAAAATTGGTGCTTATGTGGCCAACCTATCTGCCGCAAATGCGCAAGTGGGTGCAGATGGTGTAAAATGAAGGGGCTGAAAAAAGGTGAAGTATTTAGAGAGAAAGTTGCGTTTTGAAGATTGGATAGGTTAATTCTTTGTTTTTTTTTTACAACTTTTCACATTGAACCGTCTAAGTCATCTTTTTTTTTTTTTTTTGTAATATCTAACCTTGAAACCGACAAGCTAGTAAGAATAACCATTTGCTTCAGTGGGTAGTTGGTTGGAATAGTTCGATTTGGTTGGTGCAATCAAATTTTTCAAAGAAAAAAAAAACCATTTTTGTAACAAAAACCACATTAGATTTGGGAAAGAATTCACATTAGATTAGGGAAAGAAAGAAAGAAATCTCCTTTCCCGAACTATTCCATTCACCCTTTTCTTCCAATCATTCATCGATATATTTCCTTGGGAGAAAATTTCTCTTATATCCTTTCAACTTTGACCAAAAATTCATTTTGGTCCTTCACCTTTCAATTCGACATAAAATTATTTTGACTTTACAATTTTTTTCAACGTCATCTTTTAGGGATATATACATATATACACGAAAATATAGTGTTTGAATCAAGCAACCTACATACATCGGATGTCGTTGATTCCTACATTAGCCCCCTTGTTTTTTTTTTTTTATAGAATTTTTGGACGGCTCAGATCAGCCATCCGGTGGCCAGAGACGGCCCGGCACCGCCGTCGGTCCCTACAACAGGATTCAAAGAAAACAGATTCCTTCTAAAGGATGACATTGAAAAAATTGGAAAGTTAAAGTATTTTTATGCTGAAATTGAAAGGTGAATGACCAAAATGAATTTTTGGTCAAAGTCGAAGGGATATAAAAGGAATTTTTCCTTTCCTTGGTCTCTATCGGTTTAGCTTAACAGCGAGTGATGATAAGAGGAATGGTGGTGGTTCGGACCTCGTTGTTTCCACCTGAGATCTACTACTGGGTGCTCTCAGTTTAGGCCTATCGGCTAAGGGCAAACCTCATGGCTGCCGGTGGTTTTGGTTGTCTTCGCTGAGCTCATAGGGGGACGACAATGTGGTGGTACGCAGCGGCGGTTCTTGGCCTGTCTTGAGGAGTTTCGTCTTCTCCTTGGAGGTGGAGGCCGTCGGCGATTGCTGCTGTCTCTAGATCCAGACCTTTTGGCCGTGGTTAAGTTTTTCCGGTGGTGGTTTGGTGGTGGCAGTTTTGGATTGCTGTGTTGTTGGGTTGTGGTTTTAGATTTTGGATTGTTTTGGGTGTTTTCAAGTGTTACGTGAAGTGTTGTTCCAGGTGTGGTTCTTATGCGACTGGCAATGCTTCGACCGTTTTTGGGATTGGAGACATACGGCTTGTTGGTTCACAGCGATCTTTGGTGCTTTATGACGGCGGCTACGGTGTCTGGATACCAATCTTCCGCTTTAGGGTTTGGATGTGATTTGGGCTTAATTGCTGGGTTTATCCCTTGTACTTGGGCTTTAGGCCTTTTTAGGTGTTTTGGTTGCGTCTCTCGTGCATTGTATTGCTTTATCTGGGCTTCAAGGCCTTTAAGTTGATGGGCTGTGTCTCTAAGGTTTTTCTCTTTGTGAGTCTCAGATGGGCACTTGTAGTGCTTCTCCTTGCTCCATTTGATCTTTGTATTCACTTTTCGCCATTCAAAAAAAAAAGATTTGGGAAAGAAATTAGTGGTGCCAAAAAACAGTCATAGATGACCCAAATCAAACAAAAACCAAGTAAAAAAGAAAACTCAACAAAGAGATTGGGGATATTTTTTAAAAAGCCCAAACATTAGGAAGAAGACGACTTCATTCCTGTTGAGATCTCGAACCAATTGAAATGTGGGCTAGGGCTACCTAGAGTGAGATGCATATTGATTTGTTTGGAAAACTTTGCAGTAGCAAGTCGCCAAACACTGCCTTAGTAATTAACATGAACAATGAATTTATCTAAAATGGTAACTTTTGCACTTTAGACTACTGTTTATTCACCCAAACTCCTGTAGATTCACCATCAGGGTAAAATTGGCATTCAAAACAAGATAAACAATACTTTAGCCCAAGTATGGCTCAAAAGTGAGACATCCTGACCAATCACATTGATTAGTCTACAAATGAAAAAGTAAACCATTTCAAACTCTTTTTACCGTTTTTTTAAACTTATTAGTTTGTCTTGGTTGGCAGTTTTGATTATCAACTAGTATAAAAAAAAAAATTGCATATTTTGTTGGATTGAATCAGCGTAGCAATCCCGATCAACTGGGGAGCCTACCCGACCTAAAATGTTAGGAAACACCGAAAGAGTTCCTTATCGAATAGTACTCATATGCATCCTCTCTATTATAAAAAGACTCAAAAGTTGGTACCAAAACAAGAATGTTGGAGTATCTTAAGAGACAATCCGAATCATAAAGTCCGAACCACCAAATCATATTTTAATTATTTCAGCAATTGATTGGCATGTAAAAAAATGTAAGAAGTAAAAAAATGCGTAAAGTTTTTGGTACATAGCATGGATTCAATGTCCTTTCACAAAAAAATTGCCCCCCTTAACCTTGACAAGCCTATGGATGGATCCCAATACGAATTCTGAAGAAACAGGCCGAAACTGAGCTACAAGACAGACTTCAGAAATGCCTCTCGGGAATGTTGTTTTATGGGCTGCAACAGGCCAGCCCGTTCAGTTGCCAATGCCCATTAGTATAGCATAAAGGTGAGATTGATTTAGTTCACACTAAATAGAGGGTAAACAATACCCTCATTCCTATTCGTTGAAATAGTGCGAATCTCGTAAAAAATAATCTCATCCTTGCCAAAATGTATTGCATGGATGGGACCTACACCATGTCAACCAATAGTAGTGAGTGTAATATGAACACACTCCAACTAAGGCTCCAGCTGAGACCATTTCTTCGACAAACCAAGTCCAGATGACCCAATAACCAGCTCTCCACTAATAAGTTAATTCACAACTCACAAGCAACCCTCTTTATACTATCGAATCAAAACACTTGACTATTGCCGGTTGTTCAAACTCATGGGACCCCTGGACTTCCTAATCAATGTTCTCCAGAAAGCGAACTTCATAACAGACAGAGATAGAGAAATGGAGACACGAGAGTCTTGCCTGACAAACCATCTTTCTCGATATAGTGCACTTTACCAATCACCATTAAATTTGACTTGTAAACGTAGTTCGGCAAAAGTTAAGTATAATTTTGAATAACTAAGGACAATGATCATTTTCAAATTAAAATCTAAAGAAACAGTTCAATGTATGCAAGCAGCATACCTACAAAAAATTTATTCGCCCTTTCTTAGAGCTAAGCCCTTATTAGAAGAGATGCCAAGGGGCACACACAATTTGAAAACTAAAAGGCATACACAAAAGCTACTTTAATGATCCAAGGTTCAACTCACCTACAAAATGAAGAGAAAATATTGTTTACAGAGCTCAATCTCGGCCGTTTGGACGATCCAGATTAAAGATAAACTATTAACGGTAAGAAATACTTATTACCGGTCAAAGATTAAAAACATATTTCAACCGTTGATTGCCGAAACGGACGACTGAGATCGCTCAGCTCTGTAAAGAGCTTTTGCAGCGGCTCCGTAAATAAGTTTCTCTCTAAAATGAAATGGAACTATGAATGTACACTTGGCCATATCACATACGTTTCGGAAGTCAAGGTGGAAACTCAGAAGGCATGAAAGGCTCAGTGCCGCAACTTCAGCCTTTAGGCTAGACGTACAACGAAAGCAAAGCCAAAGCTAAACTTATGAGGGTAAAATAATGGCTGTGTGCCTTGTGCAGACATCCCACGTGCTTAACCACTTACTTCGAGGTGAGCCAAGAAGATGACTTAAAACCCATTGTGGGATCATATGTTTCCATCACAACGTTTTGACGTCATTTTTTTCTTCACAATTTGTTTCCTTTTCAGTTCTCAATTTTATATAGGTATCTCTATGTAAGGACTAAGGGCTAAGTGTAGAACGAGAAAAGTAGAAAAACACAAAAACAATATGCAGAGAACATATTGACATGAGACTACATAGTACATACCATCCTTTCTCTTTGCTTCTTCTTCTCAGCTTTCATTGAATACAAGTCAAGTGGCACACCTTGAGAAATTTCCTTCTCAATCTTCTTTTGCCATACAAATCTGCAAACCCGATATTTTCAACAGTCATTTCATCAAAATAGAAGAATACATCTTAGCGATATCTCATCTTTATGACTTTATCTCTTGTTCATTATCCTATCACCAGACAGGAAGTTTAACCTATGGAAGGAGTTAGGATTTCCAAGGGCAGTAAGGTGGAAAGGACTCTTACTTCAGACTTCCCTCTCTTCTTTACCTTTCTTTTCTTTCTTTTTTTCCTGGAACGTAAACTGAAAATACCACTCATTTTGGACTCTACAAATCAAGGCTTATGCATACGGCAAAGGAAATATACAAGAATTTATGTATACAAAAAAGTAAAGAATGACAAATACTCAAACTGGGCAAAGCTACAGATACAGCTCAGTTGTATCTCAGAATTGTAGAGGAAGTTAGGGGTTTTTTGAGCTCCAAAGGAATGATGAAGCCATTTCAGATCAATAAAGCCTTCTGCTCAAAATGGGGGCTATCTGAAAGGATCTCGCGGCATTCGTTATAGTTTGGTACTTAGGAATTAGGATACATGCTGTATAGTGTTGTTTAGCTGGTGATGTTGTGTTGTTTGGCGCTTTCTTATCTCCTAACAGTGTATTCTGTTTGTTTGACTTAATACTAGTCTTGCACTTTATCAAAAAATAAAATAAAATACAGCAAATAGTTTATTTCCTTGTTCATGGGTTAACCTGCCATTTGAAATACTGTGAAGAATATCCTCAGTTTTTTACTGGTATTGAATGAAGTGGGGTTTGGCACGTGTTCTATTATCATCCAGGAATATTTAGTTGTGTCACTTGTGTCACTGAGTCTTTACCTATGCTATAGGGTTGTCAAATTTAGCAAGTAGTAACCAAAAGTCGTACTCCGTAATATTTTAGTTGGAAATTTAACCTACTGGGTTAGGATTGCTAATTGGTGAAATAGGGACACAAAACTCTCTGTCACAACTTCAACAGAGCTTTTCAGCAAGTTATGACTTCCTTGGATTGCATCAAGCAACCAAAGGGTAAGGGTGAAACTTAAGGCCTTCTAGGAGTGGCTTCTATCGCTTTCATCTGCTTTTCCTCCTTTCTTATTTCAATATTATGATCATGCACCTCCAATTGTTGACATGCTATTTGGCTAGCTATTGCTATAACATACAAACTAAACTGTGGGGGTTCGGAATGTCGGGACCTAGACAGCACTCCTGGTTTGGCTCCTTCCTGCTCCACCAAAGGACCTGCAACAAGTCACTAGGGCGATGACTGCCCCAGCGACCCTCCGACGATCAAGTTAGATGTAGGGAGAGTGAATTAGGTCTAGGGTTTGGGTTGGAGAATATCGCGTACCTTTCTCGATCAGTATCCCTTTGAATTTATAGACCTAGGTTTTCTTGGGCTCCAAGCCAACGCGTAGAGATCACGCTCTGATAATCGCTTCGGGCGACGTCATTCATGACGTAGGGAATAAAACGGTTACGGGGCGCATGACCAGATCCAAATGATTGCCGTCTCCACGAATCTGACAAGGGCCCCATCTGTCATAACTGCCTTACTCCAATATCTTGGATAACGACGAGACCGAGGCATAGTCCCGGGCGAGGCTCCTCATCAGATGCCCGGGATGATTGGCACTCTTCGGCTCTTCGGCCAGTCCGTCCGAGATGCTGGTTCTTGTATGAGGCTCGGTTACCGACACGATAACCGAAGCCACCACAATAGCCCCTCAAGACTCCTGGAGCCCCACATATCCGCTTCAGGATCTTGATCCCTTAACGAGCCACTATTACTTCTCCGCGAGGCATCCTTGAAAGATGGAGGAGCTTCGGTGGTTCCTTCACCTATTGCTCCTGGCAATAAGGAACCCTCGCGTCAAATCCACCGAGGCGCTGGGAAGGCAAAAAGCTGTCTCGGGACGTGCAGCGTCAGTCGATCAGTACGAAACGTCACCTCAGGGACACGTGTCGACTGGCCAATGGTTCGGCCATACGGCGCTCTGACTTCGGTTCTGAACTCCTAACGCTGACCATCCGATGTGGACACGTGTCAGAGATCGAACGGCTCGGTGCACGACGCTTCGTTTCCCGCGCATCGGACCACCCCTTTTCATATAAATGGGAGAGAGAGAGGGGAAACGGCAGTTGCATCCCTCTCTTTGAAACTCTTCGCCGCCGCCGTCCATCTCCGCCTGCCAATCACCGCTTCAGACGCTTTGGACGTGGAACAACGCTTGCATTTGCGGTACGTTTGTTTCCTTGCTTCAATCTTTGCTTCTAGATCGCTTTCTTCGAGCTTTTTGTCCTTTTTGGGTGCGTTTTGCGATCGGGCCACCATACGCCGCCTCTGGCTCGCGGCGGCGCTGGGGATTTCCCAGCGTCGTTATGATTTTGACCGAGGTCTAGATTCTTCCCGAGGTCTAAATTCTTCCCGAGGGCTAAACTCAACCCACGACCCTAGGATTAGAATAGGCCCCCGGAGGCATTCTCCCCGAAGAGGAATGTGAAAACTTGACCGAGACCAATAGGTTCCGAGGAGTAACGGCCATTCTGTCCCGAGCGTTGAGTCTTCCTGCCTTTCCCTGAGCACATAGCTAACGGGTTTTTTGCACGTCTTTCTTTGGTAGGTAGGGGCGAATGGTCGTTGAGCTCTCCTCGAGCAGTTCCAGTAGCTCGGTCCCCACCGCAGATATTGAAGAGATATTTGCTGAGATCCGGTCCAACGCCTTCTACCGAATCCCCATCGACTCGATCGAGCCTTTCGACCCCCGGACAGCCCCACAGCAGAGGACAACTTTTGATCCGACGATGACGGATGCACCGAGCACTTCGGATCAGGGGCCGGGGCCGTTCGCCGATGCCCCAGAAGAAGTTCGAGGGCGAAGAAGGCCAATGAGGCCATGTCCTTTCCGGAACCAGTACTTCATTGGTTCGGCGGCCGCTTACGCGGAGTTCAAACGAGTTTACAGCGTGCCTCCCGATGTTGAGGTTCGGCTGCTGCCGAACAACGACCCCAGGGACCTGCCCCACCGAGAGGGAGCACTGATTTTCCCCCTTATGGCCATAACCGAGGGGGGGATCAGGTTTCCTCTTCATCAATTCGTACGCAGGGTTCTCCGAACCCTTGACCTCACTTCCTCCCAGCTCACGGTAAACTCGTACAGAATAATTACGAGTATTATAGAGCTGAGGAGGCAGTACAACCTGACCTTCGGGTTAGAGGAGCTCTTCGGAGTTTACCTCCTCGGGGTTAACCGGGAGCATCATCGGTACTATCTGTCCTGCCGAACCGGCTACGACACGTTTCTGATCGATCACTTGCCCGACTCCGAGGAGTGGGCTGCTCTCTATGTCTCGGTGACCGGGAACTTCATGTTCGGTCCCGGGGAGAGAGTGGACACAACCACCACTGTTCCGTTTGAGAACGGAGCCCCAGGTCGGTAAATTCTTCCCCTTGGTATATTCTTTCAATATGAACTTGTATTTCGCCTGTTGTATTGACTCTCCTTCGTTTGTTGTTTTGCTCTTGCAGCCGAGGGTGTCGTTGCTGGGCTTCGGGAGAGGGCAGTCAGATCGCGAATCACTGCTGCTTTTGCGATCCCGATCGAGAGTCGGTACGTCCCGGACTTGCTCGGTTACGTGGGCATCTTACACCAGCTTTCTGAAGAAGAAGCCGAGGCAACAAGGTGTACCGAGGGCTGGTAGGGGACGTGGAAGAGGCAGGGGAAGAGGAGAAGGACGGGGGGGACGATCGGCCAGAACCGAAGAAACTGAGGGCAGCAGCTCTGGGCCCCGAGGCGTAATTCGAGAAGAGCTCGACCGGGATACACCGGAAAGAACCGGGCTCAGTGACGAAATGAGCGGACGCGGAAGGGAGATTCTGAACCTTCGGCGCCGGAGGCCAGCGGGCCGAGGTGCTGGTCCGGCAGTCACTCCAGGGGCTGGGACGTCGGGTACTACTCCTGCGTCCCCGGAGGAGCGCCCGGATAAGAGAGCTCGGCAGGAGCAGGCCGAAGAGCCCCAGGCAAGGGATAAGGATCCCATTGTCATTGGGGAGGAGGATGAGGAGGAGAGAACCGAAGGCGCGGGCACCGACTCTGAAGCTCGGACTGCAGCCCGGGAGATGGTGTGGGCCCCGGAAGTTCGCCACTACTCGGGTCGTCCGGTCACCCATGCTGACAGCGCCGCCAGCAATATCGGCACGGCGTTCGGTTTGCTGCGTTCCTGCATTCTCCCCCGGGATGCCAAAGCTATTAGCGGCAGGACCGAGGACATAACCGCGGAGATCGCGCAGGCGCTTCTGGCAGTAAGTTATCTTTCATATCCTTTTGTGGCATATTGGTCAATATTCTGCGCTTATTTCATTCTTCCTTCTGCTGATAGGCCGGCGCTTGGGCTTTGGCGTTGCATGACCGAAGCCGAGCTCGAGAGCTCGAGATGGAGGAGCTGAGGCGGGCACTCGCTGAAAGAGAAGAGGATCTGAAGGCGGCTCGGGCGTCCTGTGAGCTCTATCAAGCCGATTTTCAGAAGAGCGAAACGGAGCGAGTGCTTGCTGAGCGCCGAGCTGCCAAAGCAGAGGAGGACGCCGAAACTCTACGGGTGACCCGAGCCCGGGAGGTCGAAGCGGCCAGAGATAAGGGTTATGGCGAAGGCTGGGACGCGGCTGGCGTCGAATATAAGAGACAAGTTCGAGAGATTGAAGGGGAGCTTCACAGGGATCGCTTTATGGACGGGCTGCGCTTCGGCCATGAAGCTTTCCTGAGCAAGCTCGATCTCCCTGATGATTCCGAGCTCCGAGCCTTGCCCCAGCCGCCGCCCGAGGAGCTTGTTCTTCCCGAAGAGGAGGAGGAGGCCCAAATCCTTGGGACTCAGCCTGATCCCAACACCGCAGCTCCAACCGAGGGAGCATAGGATAGTCGAGAACTTTTCTTCTCTCTTCTTTTTTTTTTTTTTTACTTTGCTTGGACAACTCCAGCTTGTTGGAGTTTTAACTGTTTTAAAGTTGTAATAGTTGAGGAGGACTGGCACCGAACAGTTGGTAGAGCCAGGGCCTTCGTTAAGGTTTTAGCTTTGAATGGAGTTAACTGTTTATTTTCGTTGTGAATGAATGTCTCTTTCTTGTGCATCGCTGTGTTTGCTTTTGTTATTGTTATGGTTATGCTCTATCGATGCCCCTGCGTCGGTTATGCTTCCGAAGCGAACTGAAACCGAAGAGTTGTCGGGAGCATGATCCGAAGCAAATTTGTGCACAAGCGATGGCGGTTGAAAACCGAAGTTGTAAGTCTTGCCAACGTGAGAGGTCGTTGTGAGGTAAGAACGCGCGAGATGAAAGTGCCACTGGGAAACTTGAGGTGCGTCGCGAAGGGATAAGGCCGTGGCCATAGGTTCGGGACGCAGCAAGCCCCAGCAGCGAGAGACGTTGGTGAGTCGGTATAAGGGGTTCGGCGGGAAAACCGAGTGTCCTTAATGCGACTAACCAAGGGTGTAAACGACCGAAGAGGCCGGGGCGACTTGGTGAGATTCTTGTCCAAGGGTGGCACCTTTTGGAGGACAAAATCTCAGAAGTCTGTGTAAAACGGTCCACTGAAGAAGAACCGAGTGGGAGTAATTGGGTCAGCATAAACTGATAACACAAGTAAGACATAAGCAAGGATGGATTTTCATTCAAACTTAGTGGAAGATTGCCATTACATAGTCGTACTGCCCTTAACGGTGCAATGAAAAGAAATACAAGTGAACAAGTAAGAGGACTTCGGTAGCCAAACGCTTAGCCATAGAACTTCTTGAGGTTGTTGGCGTTCCATGACTTAGCGATGGGCGAGCCATCCAATTTTTCCAGCTTGTAGTTCCCCGAACCGAGATGCTTAAGGACTCGGTAGGGGCCCTCCCAGTTGGGCATTAGTTTCCGCTTCTTGGACTTTTCCACCACCTTTTTCCAAACGAGATCATCTAGCTTGAAAGACCGAAGTCGGACGCTTCGGTTATAGCCCTTGGCAACCTCCTGTTGGTATGAAGCCAGCTTGATCCGTGCAGTGTCACGCTCCTCTTCGGCTAGGTCAAGATCGGCAGCGATGTTGGCATTGTTGACGGATTCGTCAAAGTTTTCAGTGCGGATGGTAGGGAGCCCGACTTGAATGGGGATAACAGCCTCCATTCCGAATGCCAAGGAGAAAGGAGTGCGACCAGTGGATCGCCGAGGAGTGGTGCGATAGCCCCAGAGTACCCTGGGCAGCTCCTCGGCCCATTTGCCCCGCCGAGACTCAAGTCGGCGTTTGATTCCAGATGAAATCGCCTTGTTTGCAGCTTCAGCCTGCCCGTTGCCCTGGGGGTAGGCTGGGGTGGACGTGTCCCATTTGATGCCGTATTCGTCAAGCAATGCTCGGTACTTCTGTCCTGTGAACTGTTTCCCATTGTCCGTGATGATGGCGAACGGTACACCGAAGCGGGAGATGATGTTCCGCCAAACAAAACGGATTACGTCGGTTTCCTCGATAGTGACCAAGGCCTCGGCCTCGACCCACTTGGAGAAATAGTCGGTTGCTGTTATGAGGAATTTGAATCCTCCTGGAGCAACCGGGAGCTTGCCTATGATATCCATGCCCCATTGGGAGAAGGGCCAAGGACTTGTGAGAGGGCTAAGATCCCGTGCCCGTTGGTGGATGATGGGAGCAAACATTTGGCATTTCTTGCAACGCTTGACGAAGTCTTCAGAATCCTTTTTCATTGATGGCCACCAATACCCCTGAGATATGGCCCAGTGGGCGAGGGACCGCCCACCGGAGTGGCAGCCGCTGTCGCCGGCATGAAGTTCTTCTATGATGCCCGGGACCTGATGTGGGTGGGCGACCAATAAGTATGGGCCGGTAAACGATCTTCGGTAAAGCTTGCCGTTGGGATTAAGCCAGAAGAGAGCGGCCTTGTTTCGAAGTCGGTGAGCGTCTTTCTTGTCGGTTGGGAGGATGTCGTCACGGAGGTAGCCAATGATTTCGTCCATCCAACTTGGGCCGAGGTCAATGTTGAAGACCTCGTGGCTCAAGATTTCAAGCTCGAAACTTGGCTTATCGATGGCGCTGAAGGAGATAGATCGGCGTTCGGAGGAGGAGCAAGCCAAAGCGAGTCCTGCAAGAGCGTCGGCGTGAGCGTTCTGTTCTCGGGCGATATGCTCGATCCGAATGGCCTTAAAAGACTTGATGAGCTGGACGGCGGAGCTGAGGTAGGTCCGCATTCGGTCGTCCCGAGCTTCGTATTCCTCTGACAATTGGTTAACGACAAGTTGGGAGTCGCTATAGACCACGAGTTCCTCGATACCGAGCGCTTGGGCGGTCTTGAGGCCAGAAATGAGTGCTTCATATTCGGCCTCGTTGTTGGAGGCGGGGAAGTTTATTGAAACGGAGCTTTCATGAAGGACACCGGATGGGGAGAGGAGTACGATTCCGGCCCCGGCGCCTCGGCTGTTGGAGGCGCCATCGACGTACATCTTCCAAATATCGCCATGGAAAAGCTTCCAGGCAGAGGTTGGGGTTGCTTGGGGGAGTGCTTCCGGGCGTTGGGGTGGGGTCGACGTGAGAACGTCGGCCGGGGTAAGCTCGGCTATAAAGTCCGCGAGGACCTGAGCTTTGATAGCCGTCCGAGGTTGAAAGTGGATTTCGAAGTTCGCAAGCTCAACTGCCCATTGGGAGATTCTATTAGAGAGATCAGCCTTCCGAAGGAGAGATTTGAGGGGGTACTCGGTGAGGACGGTGATACGGTGTGACTGGAAGTAAGGTGCAAGCTTCCTGGAAGCGGAGATGAGAGCGAGCACAAGTTTTTCCAAAGGAAGGTAACGTGTCTCAGCCGGGGTCATGGTTTTGCTTGAGTAGTAGATGGGCTGGTGCTCCCGGTCTTCCTGTCGGACGAGTACCGAGCTGATGGCGTGTGGAGAGACAGCGAGGTAGAGGAACAAATCTTCCTGACCGCGAGGGGTGACCAGGAGCGGGGCTTCGGAGAGATAAGCTTTCAGCTGCATAAGGGCCCGGTCACACTCCTCTGTCCAGGAGAAGCTGCGCCGGCTTCCTTTCAAAAGTGCAAAGAAGGGTTGGCATTTATCCGAGGAGCGACTTATAAAACGATTTAAGGCAGCGGCCATGCCGGTTAAACGCTGAACGTCCCTTTTGTTGTGAGGGGCGGAGAGTTGCTCGATGGCGCGAATTTGAGTTGGGTCAGCCTCGATGCCGCGTCGGGAAACAAGGTGACCGAGGAACTTTCCGGAGTTTACTCCGAATACACACTTTTCGGCGTTGAGGCGGAGCTTATGCTTTTTGAGGACTTCGAAGACTTCGGCAAGGTGGGCTAGGTGATCACTTGCACACATGCTTTTGACCACCATATCGTCGATGTAAGCAAGCATCGTGTCTCCCAATAGATGTTCGAACATCTTTGTTATCATGCGCTGGAAGGTGGCACCGGCGTTTTTCAAACCGAAGGGCATGACGAGGTACCCAAAGATACCGTGGGGAGTAATGAAAGCTGTGTTCTCAACGTCGCCTTCGCTCATGGCAATCTGGTGGTAACCTCGGTAGGCGTCCAAGAAGCTTAGTCGCTCGTGGCCGGCTGTGGCATCGACGAGCTGATCGATCCGAGGAAGGGGGAAGAAATCCTTTGGGCAAGCATCGTTGAGGTTAGAGTAGTCGACGCAGACCCGCCACTTGCCGTTCTTCTTCTTTACCACGACGGTATTGGCTAACCATCTGGGATATTGAACTTCGCGGATTGCCCCGGCATTAAGGAGTCTGTTGACTTCTTCTATAACGGCCTCTGAGTGGGCGGGAGAGGATCGACGTGCCTTTTGAATGACCGGACGCCGGGTTCGGTCAATGTTGAGCTTGTGGCATATGAAGGATGGATCGACCCCGGGCATCTCGTACGGGGTCCAGGCGAACACTTCGATGTTGTGGTGAAGGAAAGCCACCGTCTCGTTCCGATCAGTGTCACTAAGTGAGGAGCTGACAAGGAAGAAACGGGAACCGTCTTCGGTGATGGGGATGGTAGTGACGTCTTCAACGGTTTTTTCGTCGGCGGATCGGCCGACATCTTCCAGGACTGGGGCGTCGGGAACTTCGATAAGGTTAACCCGGGAGGTCTGTTTGCTACTTCGGACGGCATTGACATAGCACTTCTTAGCCGCAGTTTGATCGCCATATAGATCTTCTTGGCGTCTGTTGTGGCCAATAAAACGGACCACCTGGTGGTATGTAGAAGCGATCGCCCGAAGCCTGTGCAGCCAAGTGCGCCCGACAATCGCGTTGTAAGGGCTAGGTACATCGACCACTACAAATTCGATATCGAGAGTCACCGAGCCCGCACGAACTGGAAGGGTGACTGTGCCGATGGGCCAGACAGGTGCACCATTAAAGCCGATAAGAGGAACTTCCGAGGGACGGAGATCGGTATCCGGGATTTTCAGATCTTTAAAGAGGGAGTAATACATGACCTCGGCCGAGCTACCTTGGTCCACGAGGACGCGTCGGACGTTGAAAGTGCCGATGCGTAACGTGACGACGAGGGCATCGTTGTGTGGGAGCTGGACGCGGTCGAGGTCCTTCTCGGTGAAAGTTATAGTCCATTTAGAGCCTTCATCGGTCCTTGGGCGCTTGGGCTGGGGGCCAACGAGCATGATTTGCTTTGAGGAAGAGGCCGCGTGCAGTTCGTCTCGGAGGAGGCGAGCGGCTTCAGGATTTAGGGGGCCGTGAATAACATGGATCGTCTGCACTGCCTCCTCGGTATTTGTGTCAGCACGTTGTGCCCGAGCCGCTGTCTTCTCGTGGTCGATGAGGTTACCGAGGTGGCCACCCGCGACAAGCTGTTCCAAGTAAGCCTTGAAGGGCTTGCAAGCGGTTGTGAAGTGGCCCTGCTCGTTGTGATAGCTACATCGAACGATGGGGTTCTTGATTTTCCCATTTTCAGTGCCGAGCTTCTGATTTGGGAAGGAGAAAAAGGGTTGATCCTTTACTTGGTCGATGATGCGGTAGATAGGAATGGTGAAGACGGTTTTCTCAGCATTGAAGTCACTCGGCTTCGGTCCTCTCCTCGGCGATTGCTTGATGTTATTGACCTGTTTCTTCGGCGTTGTGGCCGGTGCAGAAATTGGTGTGGATACCGAGGTATTGGGGGCCTTGGAGCTCGTGGACTTGCCGATGCCTCTCTCCGCCTTGGATTCGATGAGCTGACACCAACCTTCGATACGAGTCATAAGATCCTTCATGGAGTTAGGTTTATGGCGGGCAAGATCGTCATAGACCTGCTCGTCCTGGGTGGTAAGTCCTAACTTGAAGCCACGGGCGGAGATGACACCGTCGCAACCCTCGATTTCGTTAAATAGTTCCCAGTAACGGCCGGCGTACTGCCGGAGCGTCTCATCGCTACGCTTGCGAAGGGCCAAGAGGGAGTCAATCTCTTTCTCATGCTTGTTGCTGGTGACGAACCGAGCCATGAAGGCGTCACAGAGGGAATCGAACGAGGAAATCGACCGAGCCGGGAGTTGATTGAACCAGGTGAGACCCAGGTTGCCGAGGCTTGCAGGGAACACCTTGCACAGGAAGGCATCGTCCGAAGGCTCATTCCGGAGGAATAGCGACATAACGAGCTTGTACTGGACGAGATGGGTGTAGGCCTCGGTTTTGCCATCGTACTTAGCGAACTTGGGCTGGGTGAATCCTTTGGGTGGGGTGACCGAGTCAATCTCCCTTGTGAAGGGGGAGGTCGTAAGCCGTGTGAGCCGCGCGTCACGATGAGGTCGGATCGAACGGTCAAAACCGTCTGGACGCTCAGTCGCTGTGCGCTTTGGGGGAACAAGCTTGTCCAGCCTATCATATCCCTTCCTTTTGGGTTGGACGCTGGCCGACTTTTGGGGGGAACGGTCATGGCGATTCCTTCGTGAGCTATCTCGAGCCGAAGGCTCGAGGCGCTCCGTTATTGGGCTTCTGCTGCGGGCGCCTGCAGGGTGCGAGATGACAGGGCTCCTAGCTCTGGAGCTCTTCAGGCGTTCGCGATACCCCTTGGTTTGAAATTCCACAAGCCCGTCATCTCTCCTGGCTGCCCTTGTGAGGCTAGGAGTAGGTTCTCGGCCTGTTTTGCCCACTCGAACAGAGTGGGTGGAGGAGGCGGAGACGCTTCCGCCACCGAGTCTTTCGAAGGCGGATGGTCTCCGTCGAGGCTGGATGGGGGAACGAGAGCGGTCTCTGCGCGTCGCGTCCTTTGCGGCTAGGGCCTCCGCCGGCCTTGGTGGTTCGAGACGATCCTTGACTGAGGGGCGGGACCGATGCTCTAGAGGGTGAACGACTTCGTTGCTGCGAGGGGGGCTGTGATGGCTCCGTCGTCCGCCACGGCTTCCGGAGGAGCGAGATGGGGAGATCTGGAGAAGGTGTTTGATCTCCGCCAACTCGTCCCGGACGTGTTTGTCGCGCTTCACCACCGTTGTGAGATCGTCGATCTTCCGCTCGAGATGGCGGATGTAGGTGTGGAGCTCGGAAGATGGGCCTGGGTCAGGAGTTGAAGCTCCAGCGCCCAGGCCGACGGATACATGGGTCTTGCCGAGGGCAAGGGCTCCGCCGGGGGCCAGGCTGTGGTCCACGAGGGACCCGAGCCCGTGAGCGGCGCCGCCGTGTTGTTCGTCGTCGACTTCAACCATCTTTGATCCAGGAGCGAGAAACGGGCGTGGAAACGATTGGCTAGGTAAGGGTGAAACTTAAGGCCTTCTAGGAGTGGCTTCTATCGCTTT